>CP139506.1:377855889-378151366 GCA_021014915.2 Artemisia tridentata subsp. tridentata
ATTCAATCAAACGATGGGGATTTGGAGTGAAGATAGAGATAAAGCTTTTGGGATGTATAAAAAGCCAAGAAGACACACAGATAGTTTTTGTCAGTAGTTTAAGACCAAAATTAGTGTAGAAAGTAGCTTAATGTTATTTCAGTTTCAATTAAGGTTTTCATTGTAATTTCAAGTTTGTTTCGAATCATTTGTCTCAAGTTTCTTCTGTATTGTATTTAGTTTCCAAGTTAATGAAGTTTCAAAATTTTCAAGCCTACTGTTAAAATCTAATTAAGTTCTGTGTTGATTAAAAAGTCTATTATATGTTTCTATGAGCTCATATAAGCTAAATATAGCTTAGTGTGAGCTTGTCTTAGCTCATTTCAGTTCTGTTCCAAGAAAACAAGAAAAGTCAAATAAAGTCAAAGAAGTTCAAAAATAAGCTGTTCAGGTTGATAAGGTGGAGAGGATAAGCTGAGCAAGGTTTTAACTTGGTAAGTGACAAACCAGGTTCAAGTCCTGATCTAGTTTCATTGTTCTTCATGCCCTCACAGTTGTAAGCTTTTTCATAGTTTTTCCTTTATTTTCCATTTTGCTGTACCATAGCTTAATTATAGCTTATTTCCATAATTTTATGCTTATTACTAGTATTTAGTTATATTTGATCAATCATATCAGTATTAAATAGTTATTTCTTAACTTTGCTTAGAAAACTCATAAAAAAAACCAAAAATAGCTAATAATAGCATAACTTATTTTACTGCTTATTTATGTTTTAAAAGTAGCTTAATATAGTCAAAATAAGTCAACTACTCAGTGATAACTAGAAATTATAAGATAAATTAGGTTGTGCTAGTTTGAAATCCAAAACAGTCCCTAGAAGGAGTGTTTGGCTTTAGGCAGTCAAATGGGTCAAACCCATGTTTACTGTGCAATTGCCACTTTCCCAACTTTGCACCAGCTTATTTTGATCATAATAAGCTAATTCCAAGTTCTAATTAGCCACATAGATAGAAAATCAAGTTTTTTACGCCTTGTGTTGATTTCAGTCCTTAAATTGGCCAAATAAGCTAGAATAAGCCACAAGCTTATTCTAACCTATTCCTTGGCACTTTTGAACTCCTCATAGGCTACTTAGTAAGTGCAATAGAACTCAGACCTTGGTTCCTTATGCACACAGGTCTGCACACCACAAAACACATCAGCACTCAATGTACACTGAGTGCTTTTAACTGCTGATCTCACCTTAATTGTGGCTTATCCACATAAGCTGAAGCCTTGCTTTTTGTGTTTTTGAATACCCAGTAGTACTAGCTCACTTTTGCCCCATTAATATTCAGCTTGTCTGCTTAATTTAATAGCTTAAATTGCCCTGCAAGTTTGCTAATTTCCTGATTTTTCTGCACAACTTTGCTACTGCTCATGTGCTAAATTGGTTTAATTTGTGGCATTATCTGTTTTTTGTTTTAAGTTTTTTTAAGCTTATATAAGTATATTAAGCCTGTCTTGATCATTTGGTAAATTTTTGTGCTTTTTAGCTTATTTTTAGCTTATTTGCTAACTGCTTATCTGCCCAAATCTGCTTATTGGGCTTAGATAACTTCTGCTTTTATTTTTCATAGCTTTTAAATATTAATTTAGACTTATCCTGAATTTTTCAGATTTTTCCTAAGTCATTTGATATTTTTAATCTTTTTTATTAGTTTCCAATAGTAATTAAATCATAATAAATAAAATAATAATCAGAAAAATATAATTCTAATTTTCATAATTTTCTTTTGTCATTTTTAATCTAGGAAAAATATAATTACATTTTTAGACCTTAAGAAAAACAAAATAGAAAATAAGTGATAGCTTCTATTTAATAGAATTTATCTTTTTAAATTTTAATTAAGTAATTTTCATTTTTATAATTTTCTTAGCTTCTTTTCACTTAATAATATTTATAGAAAAAGTTTTAGATTTTTCTTTGTTCATTTAGTATTTTTTATAAATTTAAATAGTTTAAAAAGTAATTAAATAATAAATAATTAATAATAATTAGGTAAAAGTTGTAAAAAAATATAATTTAAGTTTTTAAATAAGTTTTAAGTCATTTTACATTTTTAGGTTTTAAATTTCATAAATTTCAGTTTTAGTCCCATTTTAGTTTTCCCGTTACGCGTTTTAGTTTATTTTTATTCGCGTTTAATTTTCTTGTGCATATTTGTTTATCATTTGTTAATTAGAATTAATCAAAAAGCAAAAATCTCATATCATATCATCAGTCACTCTAATCCTTACTTTCACAGTTTGCCCATTCACACCTCGTTGGGAAATGATTCGGGTAATTACTTACCTGTCTTCACACTACACACGAACGTGAGTTTTTGCAAGTATCCTTTTTCACAAAGGGGTAATTTGTAATTATTCACGCGTATCCGTCGTTGCATAATATTTATATCTATTTAGCACGGATCAATGTTCCAAAAACTAATGAAAGTAGGTGAGGGACAACTTGCATCCATGTTCTTGCTGGTTGAAAGCCAAATCCGGTTATTTTGTAAGTTTTGTCAATTTGAAGCAGGGTGTCAAATTTGTTTTTTTCACGTAAGTTGACATTTGCTTGTATAGCTCCTCCCTGCAACCAGAATAGTAATTCATATATTTAATATAGCTTGTTTTACTTTTTTTAGAGAATATAAGAATGTGCAATTCTGTAGTTCGATGATAGAATAGTGCCTGCACCTGCTGATCGATCAACATGCAACATAATAGGATTGGCTTCCCTTGCCAGTTTGTTGGTGTCCATTTTCGGTATACTTTTACATATATAGCTTTACCAGTATCCAATTCCTTTAGGTTGGAAAGGGTGGTGTCTTCTGTTTCTACAACAATCTCTTTCCCTCTAGACTCGGATGATGTGACAATGCTAGAGCTCTGTTCCATTTGCCTGTATGTTAAAAAAGAAAATGTTAATGATAATTGCATATTAATGTATGTTTAATGGAAACAAAAGGGTGGGAATGCAATTATGAATGGTCAAACTTAAAAAATCAAGTAAGCATAGAATAGATACAATATTTGCTTATATACATTAACAATAATAGTTAAACATTTATCATAACAGTCTAAAAGTTATTGTTGTAGATATTTGCGAATTGCACAAACATATATTTAAAAGGTAAATGTAACCATGAGGAACCTGTTCAAATGTGACCATGTCTAAAAAATCTTTATAAACAACATTCTTAGTTGTGTTTCTATCCTTGCTTGGTTGTTGTTTGATTAGCATTTTTAACCCTTGAGGAGATGTTGCTCTTGACAATGCAACATACAATTGACCATGGCTAAAGACAGGTTCAGGTAGGTATACGCCTATTTTATTTAACGATTGCCCTTGGCTCTTGTTGATTGTCATTGCGTAGCAGACTTTAACCAGGAATTGTTTCCTTTTAAAAAAAAATGGTAGCTTTTCGTCTTTATTGATCAGCAAAATACGTGGTAAGTAAACTTTTTCGGACATTCTTGTGCCGGCGATGATCTTTGCTTGAATAAGCTTAGTAAATATCTGAGTAACAATCATGCGTGTACCGTTACACAGCCCACCACCTAGGTTTAGATTTCTTAGTAGCATTATAGGTGCACCTATTTTAAGTGTAAGCTCATGGGGCGGCATTCCTGAGAAGTAAAGTGTGTTAAGGTATTCTTGAGGATATAATAGCTCTGTTGCTCCTCCATCATTTTTTTTCGGTATTGCTTCGTCTATACTCATAAAAGTATAAGTATTTCTGTCTAACATATCCGGGACAGTAGAATTGATGGTATCTGCAGTTTCGTTTTTCGGACAAACTATAGCTTTTTGCTGTAACGATGCTGCGTCCGATGCTTGCAATGTTTGCTCATCATATATAAAATGAATGAGCTCTTGAATAGCTGTGTCGCTTTCGGGAATACAGTATTTATCTGGTATCTGTATCCAAGATGAATCCTCTGGATCGTTTTCATCTGCTTCGCCAATGGTACCGTTTCCAACTTGAAGTAACCATTCAGAAAATGTGGCAGTTGCTTCATATTGTTCACTTGAGAGACCTGTTTGTCACAGCCGCATGTTTTGGTTAAGCCGGATGATTTTGAAATATGGCCATAAGTATGAAAATGTTATGGAAGAAGTGATAATTTCTTGTTTTGCAGCATTTTTCTTGACGGGAAGTGTTTGCCTGAAATCCCCACCTAAAATAACCGTTTTTCCTCCGAATAGACTGCTCGGCGCGTTCATTATATCTCTTAATGTGCGGTCAAGTGCTTCAAAGCATTTATGATCGTTCATAGGAGCTTCGTCCCATATGATAAGACCAGTTAGCTTGAGTAATTCTGCTATCTGCGTATATTTTTTTATGTTGCATACTGATTCGTCAGTTAAATCAAGCGGTAACTTGAATCTTGAATGAGTCGTCCGTCCTGATGGAAGCAATAAGGCTGCAATACCTGAAGAAGCGACTGCCAGGACAATTTTCCCATCCGATCTCAGTGTAGAAATTATGGTCATCCAAATGAAAGTCTTTCCTGTCCCTCCATATCCATAAACAAATATGAGCTTTTGCTGCCGATTATTAACAGCATGTGTTACTTGTTCAAAGATTATCCGTTGCTCAGCATTTAACTGACCCACTAATATTTGACTTTCACTTCTCAAGAGTTCTCGGTTGTAGGACTTTTCCTCCATTATTGCTCTGTTATTTAAGATTTCTAGTAAGTGACGTGGTGGTAGATCAAACCCAAAGTCCTTAACCGATCTTCCATAGAAATTAAGAATTGCTTGGAGCTCATACATAAGACCGCCTTGTAAGTCATCTGCACTAACATGAAGGTCTGGTATGTGTAATACTTCTGAAAGTATTAAAGGAATGTCTTCTGACATGGAATCAGCATGTGACTGGGCTGGAAACATCACAAAAGATAAGCATCTGGCAAAAAAGATTTCTCATTTGAGATGGCGTAGCTGAGAAAGAAGCTTCCTTTAAAGCAATGTTCCATTCTTGATCACCACCTAACAACCCCATCGCTTCACACGCTACTCTATTTGTAGGGTAGACAATCTCGTCAACTGTACGGATATGGCGGAACGACTTTCTACCTTTCTGATGACAGAGTAACAGCCTCAAGTAGAATGCGTCTCCGGAGCTAGGATGTTGATGAGGCGAAAAGTGTACCGCTTTTAAGGGGTCATTTAAGCCTTAAATCGTATTTATTTGATCAAATATTGCCCTAAATCGTTCCTTTTGTCATTTTAGGTACTTTTGAGGAGAAATCTGGAAAAGGAGGCATTTTGGACGTTTTTGGAGCATAAAAGTGAAGAAAACGGCAAAGTCTCAAAATTGTGCTGAAAGTCACCTTTGACGGCGTCAACATTAACTCCAGACGGCGTCATGCCTTGGCAAGAAAAGTTGGATGTGAAATTTACTCATGACGGGCCAGTGAGTTTGCATGAGAATTCTGACGGCGTCACGCTTTAACTAAATCAAGGGCGTCACGGCTTAAATCAAAGAGGGACGGCGTCACGTTATAGGTCCGACGGCGTCAAGCCTTGATAAGCCAGAATGGATTTTTGAAGAGCTAAAGAGGGACGGCGTCAAGAAGGTCACCCGGGAACCCTAAAAGCGGCGAGGTGACGGCGTCACAATGCATAAGGTGACGCCGTCAGATGTCAAAGTCTATATATAGTTTTCTAATTTTTTGTCATTAGGAGAGAGAGCTTAGTGTGTGGAATTTTGGGATAAAACCCTAAGACGATTTTAGCTACTTTTTCAGGGCTTCTTGCCTTGAGATCTTCCATGTTTCATTGAAAGATAAGTTATCAATTAATCATTCAATATGTCTATGTGTTGTTTGATTCTATCTTATGCTTGTCTTTTGTTTAACATGTTAGGCTAATTTTATCTTGTGTTTGCTTAGATCTAATGAAACCTAGCTATTGATTATTGGTTGTTAGTGTGTTGTTAGTTGTATTGGATGATTGTTTATCTATGTTAGGCTTAAGAAAACTGGCTAACTTCCTATTCGGTAACTTGCTTGAACGTCTTAAGAAACATGAACCAAACGCGTACTAAAGGTTTTTATGGTTGTATTTAATGCACAAGCGAATTCTAGTGATCCCATGTTAGGAGCTTCCTAGCCGGCTCGACATAGGAGTGAAGTAGGAGCTTGTAGAGTTTGGGGAAGTATAGTACGCCACCCCACGAATGGTATTAAGGAATACACCCGTCATCCACGCGACTAATACACACTAATTAACCGGTAAAAGATAGTTAGGGAGTAAGGAAATCTAAGTAAACACATTTCTCCACACATAAGTTTCTCACCACTTTTCATTTTTGTTATTTTATTTTATTTGCATTTGTAGTAATTTGGGTTAGTTGACTAGCAACTAATTCCGCCCACTCCTTCAAAACCCGAGATTTTACTTGCTTTCATAAAAATATAAAAACATAAAAAAGAATCTTCCTCAACCCTTAGACCTAATTAGAGTAGCCTTTCACACCTAACGAACACTATTCCCTGTGGAGAACGATCAATCCCCCGTACTTACCACTACACTATACTACATCGGTCAGGTACACTGCCTGGTGGGGTTGTAAGCCTCTTGAGATCCCTCGAGAGGTAAAACCTGTTGTAAGGTTGCAAAACCCACGCATCAAGTTTTTGGCGCCGTTGCCGGGGAATAGTTATTGTTTAGGTTGAATTTTTATTTTATAGGTCTACTCACTAGATTCCTTTCTAGTGAGATTTTTATTTTTCTTTTTCTAGGTTTTCTTTAGTCTATCTTTTTCTTTGTGTCTTTGTTCGTAAAAGAAATTTCCATTGACTCTTCCGTTCACCACTATGGAGTACGCGAATCCACCATACCACCAACCACAAAGGCCATTCTACCCTATTGACATCTCGAATTTCAAACAATATCGAGATGAACCCATATATGATGCATGGACTCGTTTTAGAAATTTACTCCGAAAATTCCCTCATCATAGTTTCGCTTTAGCATCCCTAACCCGAACCTTTTACTATCGTGTTGGCCAATATGACCAAATGCGCATTGAGGATTTTGCCAATGGGGACTTTAGGGAATTAAGTGCTGAAGAAGCATGGGATGCCATAGAAAATTGTGCCCAATATTATTATAGGGTAGACAACCCAACAAACGTTAGTACAAGTCAATTGAATATAAATTTCCTGGATCATGAAACAAGTTTGTTTGGGGATGAATACATTAGTGTTGAGATACCTAAGTGGTTGTCATGTAATGCCATAGTACAAAACGAACACATAGGTGACCTTGATGTGATGGAGGATTTAGCCGAACATGATCACATTAATCAAAAAGACCTAGGTTTTATGATTGATGACGTTGAATCTCGAGAAACACATGATGAATCTTTTAGGCAATTTGAATATAGCAGTCAGAATATTGAGGATGATCCTTATGATTCGGACATAGAAGTTAAGATGCCTAGAGAAGCACTTGAGATACTTGGGAAAATGTTAGGATTAGATCCTACTAAAACACATGATGAGGATATAGGTGATCTTGACATAAGGAATGATGAGGTAAGTAACATAAGCCCACAAAGTACCCCACAAGTCCTACCATCATTCGAGGCATACACACCGCCCGTGACTTACCCAGAAGAAGTAGAAGAGACTATAGGAACCCCAATTGAAGTAGAACCTTTGGAAGAAACAAAACTAGAAGAAGTAGGTTTGAATACTTGTATTCATAACCTTTCTTTTAGTTCTATGGAAGTTCCTAGTTTTGATGAACCGGAGCCTAAACCAAAACCGTTACCTAATCTTCCATCCTTAGATGTGAACTTAGGAATTGAATTAGGTCCCGATCTACCCATCAAACCATGTAGTCCGGGTAATGTTAAGATTAAGGTAGTAGACTCTAGGCCTTGTAGTGAGGAAGACAATATAGGAGTGAAAAATGACCTTACATGTCTACATCACCCATTCATGATTGATCACAAGAAACATTATGGGTTTAAACCGGGTCTATTGGGTCAAGATGGATTCCCAATTAGGAGTCTCTCGAAGTTGTTAGAAAATGATCCCTTTTTAGGAGAAAACTTTAATTCACCCATTGACCAAAGTGAACTAGGTAAGGTTATGATGAAAGGAGCACACCCCTTTGAGCATATAATTCATCCACCACTCTTTCCTCACGTGGCATACTCCTACCGAGCTGGTGTGTATCGCTACTATCACCCGCACTTAATCCTAAGTGTAGGGAAAACCTCTCCTTTATCCATTAAATAAGGGTAGAGTCAGGCTCATGACTCGAACAAAAACAAGCGCTTCTTGGGAGGCAACCCAAGCTTTATTTGTTTTATTTGCTTTGTGTGTTTATTTATTTGTTTGTTTGTTTTTATTTGTTTCCGTATGTGTGTTTAATTTTTATTATTATTGGTTCATGTTAAAAACTAATTTGTGAAAATGCTTTATTTTGTTTTTAACTTCGTCTTAACTACATATAAAGGTATTTTGCAAAAGATAAGTGTAAGGGAAATCTAAATCGGTTTATTAGAACACAAATGAACATGAATCGTAATAATAATAAATGAACATACATATTAGTATTCGTTTGAGTCAAATGCTTGTATCGAGTCATAATGATGTTTTGCAGGATTTCCAGGAAGTAAGGTAAAGGTTTTTCCAAAAATTTTCCGGAAACTTGAAATGAAAATTTTTGTCAGGTCATTTCTGACGGCGTCAGGGGTTATAACCTGACGGCGTCAGATTTAATTTCCAGAAATTTTTGAAAGTTTTGTTTTCATAAAAAGTTTTTATTAAAATCTCCAACTTATAATCTCCAGGAATCTGCAAAGTTATCATTCCACAAGCATTATATCCTTATATATAGATTTTATCCCGCCGATGTTATGCAGGTTTTCGTGTTTGTTTTCTCAGGTTCAACAGGTTATTTTGGACAAGGAAATGTTTTGAATCAAGCTTATGGCGATGCATTAGTCATGGAGCTTCAACATTCTCTTTGGAGGAAGATTTAACCGTGTAATTTCATTATCCAACGAGCGAATCAGGGGAGTATTTGATTTCATTCTTTTTTTTTTTTTTTCTTTTACATCTTGTTATTTGAACATTGGGGACAATGTTCATCTTAAGTGTAAGGGGAGGGTAAAAGTACGATTTTAGAGAATACAATTGCGCTTGATTTTTGTTTGTTTAATAGTAGATGTGTAATAAAACTGAGAGAAATACTTGTTAAGGTAATTTTAGTGCCAAATTTAAAATTTTTTACAACATATAGGAGTAAAACTTTGATCTTAATAAGCGTCTCACGGATAGGAGTTATATGACTAGCACAAAAACCGTACCACTAAAAAATTTTCCACCCCCAAATATGTGAGGTTCGCCCCTAGAATTGGTAGGAAAAGCATTTATGCTATGATGTGTGTACCGGTAGCACTTAGATTCTAGAACTTGCGTTAGGACCATTCCAAGGCCACAAGTGAGACTACATTCGTGTAGTTAGATTTACTACATGATAAGAGGCATTAGGATTAACCCATGTTTTACACCTGTGTTTTTGTTATAATTACGTTGGCTACATTGGTCAAGTAATTCTCCCACACCCTTTGCGTTGTACTCATTTTTAGTACACGATACCCCTAGTACACCCCTCAGAGCCTGTCTTTTCGTTTCGACCTTTAAGCATTTTACTTAAAGGAAGAATTTGTTACACCCCACTTAAATGTACACCCAAATCGCCTTAGCCTACCTTGTATGCACTCATCTTTAGTGCATTATTGTGACAACATTTGTTTAAACCCAAGTTAATTATCTAATTGATTACATGGTTGCTAAGTCGAGTCATATCCTTGTACATATTGTTTTGGGACGATTGGGACTCATGGGTAAAGTACTAGTGTAATGGAGTAATGGGGAAGAACATCATTTATTACCCCCATATGTGCTAAATATTTTAAAAGTACTCCAAGTTTTTCAATTATCTTAATTCGAGTCATTAGAATAGTTATTTGTAAAGTTATGTAAAAGTTCAAGTGTAAGGGGAATGCAATGTCCCTTTGATGTATTATTTTGGATGGTAGGGTAAAAGTGTATGCACAAAAAAAAAAAAAAAAAAAAAAAAAAAAAAAAAAAAAAAAAAAATCAAGAAAAATACAAAAAAAAAATGAGAAAAAGAAAAATAGAAAAAACATACGGACTACCATCCCGTTTTATTTTATGTTTATTTTATGTTTATGTTATTTTGTTTCTAGCTTAAGATCGAGTCTAGTCTTGGCTTAGCAACATTGTATAGTACATGTAATTGATCAAGATCTTTAACTCGCCACCAGTAAAATATCCCGTATCCAACAAAACCGTGTTTTCCTTTTCCCTACACCTAACATTATAACCCATTTAAAAGCCCTCTTTGATAGTTTATCTTAGGTGCTTACGCCTAGTGGAGGAGGTTTTCGATCCTTTCCCAAGCCTATGGTAATCTATTTGCTATGACAGGTAGTGAGAGATATTTTCCGTTTTCATTTATGAGATTTATTTTGATGACACTTGAGAGATGTGAGTATCTAAACACTACTTGTGAGGTGCTAGTATGTAATCTCCGTGCTTATTATGATTGAAGTGGAACGATTATTTGTTGTAATTACTTTTATGTTTGCATTAAATGACCCCTAACTTGTATTTTGATTAGAATAAAAGCGCATTTGCTTGAGGACAAGCAAATCTCAAGTGTAAGGGTATTTGATGAGGCGAAAAGTGTACCGCTTTTAAGGGGTCATTTAAGCCTTAAATCGTATTTATTTGATCAAATATTGCCCTAAATCGTTCCTTTTGTCATTTTAGGTACTTTTGAGGAGAAATCTGGAAAAGGAGGCATTTTGGACGTTTTTGGAGCATAAAAGTGAAGAAAACGGCAAAGTCTCAAAATTGTGCTGAAAGTCACCTTTGACGGCGTCAACATTAACTCCAGACGGCGTCATGCCTTGGCAAGAAAAGTTGGATGTGAAATTTACTCATGACGGGCCAGTGAGTTTGCATGAGAATTCTGACGGCGTCACGCTTTAACTAAATCAAGGGCGTCACGGCTTAAATCAAAGAGGGACGGCGTCACGTTATAGGTCCGACGGCGTCAAGCCTTGATAAGCCAGAATGGATTTTTGAAGAGCTAAAGAGGGACGGCGTCAAGAAGGTCACCCGGGAACCCTAAAAGCGGCGAGGTGACGGCGTCACAATGCATAAGGTGACGCCGTCAGATGTCAAAGTCTATATATAGTTTTCTAATTTTTTGTCATTAGGAGAGAGAGCTTAGTGTGTGGAATTTTGGGATAAAACCCTAAGACGATTTTAGCTACTTTTTCAGGGCTTCTTGCCTTGAGATCTTCCATGTTTCATTGAAAGATAAGTTATCAATTAATCATTCAATATGTCTATGTGTTGTTTGATTCTATCTTATGCTTGTCTTTTGTTTAACATGTTAGGCTAATTTTATCTTGTGTTTGCTTAGATCTAATGAAACCTAGCTATTGATTATTGGTTGTTAGTGTGTTGTTAGTTGTATTGGATGATTGTTTATCTATGTTAGGCTTAAGAAAACTGGCTAACTTCCTATTCGGTAACTTGCTTGAACGTCTTAAGAAACATGAACCAAACGCGTACTAAAGGTTTTTATGGTTGTATTTAATGCACAAGCGAATTCTAGTGATCCCATGTTAGGAGCTTCCTAGCCGGCTCGACATAGGAGTGAAGTAGGAGCTTGTAGAGTTTGGGGAAGTAAGTACGCCACCCCACGAATGGTATTAAGGAATACACCCGTCATCCACGCGACTAATACACACTAATTAACCGGTAAAAGATAGTTAGGGAGTAAGGAAATCTAAGTAAACACATTTCTCCACACATAAGTTTCTCACCACTTTTCATTTTTGTTATTTTATTTTATTTGCATTTGTAGTAATTTGGGTTAGTTGACTAGCAACTAATTCCGCCCACTCCTTCAAAACCCGAGATTTTACTTGCTTTCATAAAAATATAAAAACATAAAAAAGAATCTTCCTCAACCCTTAGACCTAATTAGAGTAGCCTTTCACACCTAACGAACACTATTCCCTGTGGAGAACGATCAATCCCCCGTACTTACCACTACACTATACTACATCGGTCAGGTACACTGCCTGGTGGGGTTGTAAGCCTCTTGAGATCCCTCGAGAGGTAAAACCTGTTGTAAGGTTGCAAAACCCACGCATCAGATGTACATATGTTAAACGGCCGATA
This sequence comes from Artemisia tridentata subsp. tridentata, assembly GCA_021014915.2. NCBI lineage: Eukaryota > Viridiplantae > Streptophyta > Magnoliopsida > Asterales > Asteraceae > Artemisia > Artemisia tridentata. The sequence goes on from CP139506.1 coordinate 377,868,160, forward strand.
GCTAAGCTGGTGGTACGCCGTCTACATTGCCAATATTTTCCATCTTGATACCATGCAAACTCTTTGGGAAAGTTTAAATATGTGAGATGCCGTCCGTCCGTATTGTAAGTGTTGTATTTTAACCATTCAGTTAGGGTTGTCCTTTTGTTGTGCTCACTGTCCACAATTGCTTGCAATTGCTGGTGGCTTCTGAAAGTGATCCGTAGCATATTTTCAAGGTGAACTGCAAGTATTTGAACTGGTGGATCTCTGCTATGTATGCTAAATCCAAGAATCCTCCAGCATGCTTTGTGTGGGCCAATATATCTAGCATCTTGGAAATTCTTTATTTCATCAATGTGCAGTGAACGATGGCTTGTGCTTGGTTCCGAATCTCCGAGTGTTCTGCTAATATGAGTAACTATTCGGTCAGTGCCTTAAGAAATGTACTTGAAGAGGTATTTTATAAGCATTGACCATTCACAGTATTCAACGTTGATGTGCGCGTAGAACCTCATGCATAGAGACCGGTTATGTGGAACAACGTACCCGTTGTCAAGGCTGACATTTTGTTTTAACGCTGTTATGCCTAAATCCCTTCTACGGTAATGCACATAGCCATTTTTATCAATAAATGTTGCAGGACAAAAAGGTTTAGGAAAGTTCTTGGTACAGTTATCATTGCCTCGCATACATGGTGCTGATTTATTTATCAGTCCGCATGGGCCGTGCATCATGAATTCTGTAACAATTCTATAGCCTTCAGGATCAATTGCAGAGTTCGGTAGCTTGGCTGAGACATATATGTCTACATCTTCGTGCGTCTGTACACGGCCACTTTCTTTGACCCATAGCAATAGATGACAGTGTGGCAAACCTCTTTTTTGGAACTCGACTGTATATAAAACTGCAATAAAATGAGTTTTATTTAAGTATTTATTAAGTGAAATATTTTCGTAAGAAATATGTACAGATATAATTTAAACAGTACCTGCTTCTACATATCCAAAAGGTTTTGAATCTCGTAAGAAGGTGACTAAATCATGTATCTTTCTTTCAAAGACACGATCTACAACATATGGTGTGTCAGCAACTGTCACATATGGAAAGTCTTGCATATATCTAAATTTCTGGCCAATTAACATTGCATGTGAACGTGATAAAGAATGATGGATTCCCGTGGACACGGCATATAGCCAAAGCATCTCCTGTAAAAGATGAAGGCAGTATCGTCCTTGAACCGACATCTGAACCATCCCGATCACCACGTGAGATGGCATCGTATAATCCGGCCATGTAGTCATTGCGAATGTCGTTCTGGTGGTCTCTTATAAAGTCAATCCTTGACTACTCGATGTTACAGTATGCTGTTACAACATACTGCTGAAAAAGTCTACCACTTCTTGTCAGTAGGCTATAATGATTAAACTGATCGTGTAGATTGTATGCATAGTACATTTTCATTGTCATTTTTTTGGGCAAGTCGGACAATGAACCCGTGCTTAATAATTTACGGCCTAAATGGTATCCATCTTCACCAAAGATAAAAATCAATGGAAACTGCAATGACATATAAGAAGCGTTTAATTTGTTTACCCGTTGCAGTTGGTGATTGTGTTGTTAGATTATGACATCAAAGTCAGTTTTCACATCTCGTCCACCTTCAAAAACAATAGCACCAATAGAATCTCCTGTAGGCAATTCGTGCTAACTTGAACCAATAACACCAAACAAATGTATTTTGAACTGTTGAATATTAGCGTCTGCCATTTTATTCCTTGCTGTTCTAAACAATTGGACCAATACATTGTGGTTGTCTAGAAGCTCGATCAAGTTTTCTACAATGTCTGCACGCAAACCATGACCAGATCTCTGAAAATTTTCTAGCCGATTTGCAACTTTATTTTCTGTGTCATAGATATACAGCTGCAGAAATTGTGGGCGCGCATCTGGTTCTGGACACATGCTTCCTATCAGGTGGTAAATTTGACCGCAAATCTTGAACACATAAGGACCACGGCCCGTGTTTATAGAATTGTCTATTTCTGCACCTAATGATGTCATTGCAAACATCCGATTGTATGCACAAATATTTTCCATAAAATGATGATCAGTGAAAAGGTCCTTTATATACTGTGGATATTCATGACAATCATCTAGCTTAACTTTGCCAGTGTTGCAGCATTTATGGTATTCTGTACGGCTTCTACGATTAGAACTTATCCTTTCATCATACTAGAACCGTGCGTTGCAATGATGGCAGATTTGGTCACATTGGCCCATATGTATGTATGTATCCGGAGGGCCTGTGCTGGAAAGATAAAAATGAGACTGTGCAAAAAAAGTCCTATTGAAATTAAAAACGGCTTGCTTATTTTATATATGAAACAGGATAAACCAAGATGCCATCATACCTTGCCTAGATGTAGTAGCTCTGTTACGCAGATTACGTGGACGTTGCATTCTGGTTAATGAAGAATGCATTGTAACTGGAACAAATAAAAAAAAACGCGATAAGCTAAAATAAGACTGTAGAAAAAAAATCCTGTTCAAAATAAAGGTGTACGGTTTAGCTAACATATGAAACATGACAAACCAAGATGGCACCATACCTTGGCTAGGTGTAGTAGCTCTGGTACGCGGACGCTGCCTTATGGTATCTGAAGAATGCAATGTAACTGGAACAAATAAAAGAAAACGTGATAAGTCAGTGTTGGAAAGACAAAAATGAGACTGTAGAAAAAAAAAACATGTTCAAACTAAAGGTGTACGGTTTAACTTACATATGAAACATGACAAAACAAGATGGCACCATACCTTGGCTAGGTAGTAGCTCTGGTACGCGGACGCTACCTTATGGTATCTGAAGAATGCAATGTAACTGGAACAAATAAAAAAAAGGTGATAAGTTTGCGTTGGAAAGACAAAAATGAGACTGTACAAAAAAAGTCATGTTCAAACTAAAGGTGCACGGTTTAGCTTACACATGAAACAGGACAAATGAAGATGGCACCATATCTTGGCTAGGTGTAGTAGCTCTGGTGCGCAGATTACGCGGACGCTACCTTATGGTATCTGAAGAATGCAATGTAACTGGAACAAATAAAAGAAAAGGTGATAAGTTTGCGTTGGAAGGACAAAAATGAGACTGTACAAAAAAATTCATGTTCAAAATAAAGGTGTACGGTTTAGCTTACACATGAAACAGGACAAACGAAGATGGGAGCATACCTTGGCTAGGTGTAGTAGCTCTGGTGCGCGGATTACGCGGACGCTGCCTTATGGTATCTGAAGAATGCAATGTAACTGGAACAAATAAAAGAAAAGGTGATAAGTTTGCGTTAGAAAGACAAAAATGAGACTGAAAGACAAAAAATGAGACTGTACAAAAAAAGTCATGTTCAAAATAAAGGTGTACGGTTTAGCTTACACATGAAACAGGACAAACGAAGATGGAACCATAACTTGGGCAGATGTAGTAGATCTGTTGCACGCATTACGCAAACGCTGCTTTATGGTATCTGAAGAATGCAATGTAACTGGAACAAATAAAAGAAAAGGTGATAAGTAAGTGAAAACTGATTTAAAGTATATATATATATATATATATATATATATATATATATATATATATATATATATATATATATATATATATATATATATATATATATATATATATATATATATATATTTAAAAGTATTGAAACCTGAGAGCAACGTTGTTTGTTATTTGTTTGCACATTTAAATTCTTGGCAAGTGTTAATGTAGTGTGGGTTTGAACACTATTATTAGATGAAGGGTCAGTTGCATATAAATTGCACCTCAAAGTTGTATCCGGAGGCCCTGCGTTGGAAAGACAAAAATCAAAATGTGAAAAAAATTCCTACTCAAAATAAAGGCGTACCGTTGCTTTTACATATGAAACAAGACAAACCAAGATGGCACCATACCTTGGGTAGGTGTAGTAGCTCTGGTGCGCGGATTACGCGGACGCTGCCTTATGGTATCTGAAGAATGCAATGTAACTGGAACAATTAAAAGAAAAGGTGATAAGTAAGTACGGGATTGTTGGTTATTCATTTGCAGATTTAGATTCTCAGCAACTATTAATGTATTGTGGGTTTGACTACTTTCATTATTTGAAGTGCCAGTGGCATTTAAATTGGATTTGAAAGGTAAACACTGACTATTGTCTTTAAGATGTTGAGGTATAATTGTTGAGCAATTGTCATCCATTATAAGATCTTCTGTACCTGTAACAAAGACAAACAATATGGATATGAATCGATGTAACAACATATAGAACAACAAATGAAAGTTGAAAGTAATCACAAATTACATAGCAATTCTGTATTGTTGTTAGTTTCTGAAAATGGTGCAAGATCGTATCCTTTTGCAAATACTTCATCTTCATTAGAAAAGTAATGGGTTTTTCGTTTTCCTTTATCTACGAAAGTTGTAAGTTGTGGATGACACAAAGGATGTTCGTCTAACTTAAGCATGTTTCTCTCCTGCACTTTTTTCATGCTACATTCATCTGAAACACAGTAAGAGAAACGTTTTATAAAACACAATCAGGCTTAAAGGGATTAATAATAGAAACACAGAAGAGTAAGCATAAAGAATATGACACGTACTTGATATTTGTGCAGCCGAACCAGGGAACACATTAGTGATATCATATTGAACTTCTGTAGCATCAACTGTAAATCCTTGTCCATTGGTCATAGGCAGCATACTTTGAAACGGTTGATACGACAACATGGTACTTGTGTGACCACATTCATAATTTACGTTAAAGGCATCACAATTTTTGGGGTCTAATGTTTTTGTCTCTTCTATAGAACTACTACCGGTGTAAACATGACTGGTAACAGTCGAAGAATTACACGGCTTCTTACTAATCGAATTTAAAAGTGGGTCAACAATACATATATCACTTAGCAGCCTCTTTGGTTGTTCATCTAGGCTACAAGATTCTCCCTCTTGAGCTAAAGAACAAATATCCGGAGATTCTAAAGAAGCAACAGAGCTAATTCTACTTGTGGCCTTTTTTTTAGTCTTCATATTCTACTGATCTAATTTTAATCGATTATATGTAGGTATAAGCTAATAAAGGCAGCATAAAGTGTGCACTAAACATATAGGACTATATTTGTAGGCATCATATATACATCAAATGGACATGCACTTGGTAAAACTGAAATACATAAGCATTCTTAACACTGTATACATGCAAAGCAAAAAAGGTTAAAGTAAAAAACACAATGAATATGCATCAGTAAGGGAAAACATCAAAGGTTGGTAATTTTTTTAACAAATTTTCCTTGAACAACTTTCTTGGCTAGTATTCTAGGGTATAGAAAATTCTTTTGGTTATACTGTTAAGATAAAACAATGGATGATCGACACGTACACCTTTTATACATTCTACGTTTGTTTTTTTTTTTTTGTCGAGTAAGATTGTATACGGCACCTAATCCATTTTGAAACGGGCCAGAATGGGTAGGATTTGGGGCAAAACAGAATAGGGAAAATGGGCTAAAGGCTGAGGCAATAATTTTGGCGGGAAAGATAGGAACAGTAATGAACAGTGGAAAAAAGGGCCTAAAACGACGTCGTTTGGTTAAAAACGGTGTCGTCTCGTCAAAAACGCCGTCGTCTCATCCAAAACGCGATCGTTTCGTCCAAAACGCGGCCGTTTCACCGAAAACGGCGTCGTTTGTGATCTGAATTAATATAGATAGTAATTAGGGTATAAATTAATTGTTAAGTTGTTTGTCACATGTAATTTAGATAGATCTAAAATTGGGGAAGACCTCAATTATATATATTAATGAATCTATTTATGTGCTACTTGGTATATATTTGCTAAGACAAACGCAATCGATTCGTCGATGCATGTGGTTTCACCTACCATAGTAGGGGATAGTCTTAGTTAAATATATGCATATTAATAACATAGATAGATTATTAATAGGGTTTTATCAAAAAGTTTGCATGTGGTTACATGATTTAATTGTTAAGATTATGTGTACTTATTTGGTTATTCATTTTTATTAATTACGTGTTTTTTTGTTTAAATTATATGACGAATTGTAAGCAAGAAAAGGGTAATTTTTCGAATAGAAAATAAATTGACCTAATAACTATGAAACTATGATGTGATAAATTATATATATTGCAAAGTCTTATGTGCCGACAGTGGTTTGCTTCGCACGGTAATTTGCTCCCAGGCGAGACTAGCAATATTATAGTTTATAACATATTTTTTTAAGACTTATAATCATAAACTTTTAATTGAGTGATGAGTTTTGTACCAATAGTGTGAACAGCTCACCCAGTTTAGACAAACTATAAGAGGGGTATAAGGAGGCTTGACATTAAATTGTCATCCGAAAGAGACGCGTTTTTAATTAGCCTTTGGGCAGACGTTTGTCTCTCCGCTCCTTTGTGCGTCTAATTGGAGCTACCAAGTAAGCTATTTTTTTTGTACAAAATCATCTTAAGGGTGAATTGACCTCAATTCCACGCGCTACTTTTGTGGTAATTATCCGAATAACTTGGGTCTTTTGACTCATGCAGCAGTAGGATATAGTGGGTGATAGTTGTAGGTAATTCTTTGATTGGTGAACCCAATATCTCAATTAAAAATTTGTTGATTTAAATCTTAGCCTAAATTGGTAAATAAAAACGTTTTGAAAACTTATGATACGAAGATGTGTGCATGCTTCTTTGTACATATTTTGATTATCACATCAAAATTAATACTCTAAAATTTAAGTTCATGCTATCTAATTATAAGAAACACTTGGAGTTAATATTTAGCGTAAGTGAGACCTTACCTAGATATTAATGACAAGGTAAATTTCCATTATGCGTGAGACCAGTAATGGAGAATTTGCAGTTTCTAAATTAGACGACTTAATTAAGTTGTTAGTGAGACCTAGAAACTTAAGGCATGAGATGGGATGAAACATGCATACTATGCAAATTGTATTTGGCAAATGTAAATCCCAGAATTATCTAGGAGTCGGAAATTGTTTGCCGATTATTGTCCGACAGATTACCATATTTTGTACTTTCACTACTAGCAGATCAACTGATGTAGTGAAACTATGAAAATTTGGATCCTAGTTTTCAAGAAGATTAAATGGTTATATGTATATTTCCTGTGTATTTTCTTTTCTTGAAAAATTGTATTATTAGTGTTGATGCAAATAATGTTCTAAAAACGTTATTTCTATCTTTCGATAACTTCACGTTTTGAGGATGACAAAATGTGAAATCACGTTACGTTAAAATTAACGTAAACAAGTTTTTAATCGGAAGATCCTGTTTCTACACAAATCACTCTAGAACAAAGTTACAACTTAACTAATGATCAAAGACGTGAATTTGAGTTTTAGACATCACATTTTTATGTGACAAAACATTTCTTTCAAAAATATACTTTACAAATTATTTTTGAATAATTAAGAAATATTTTAATGGAAAAATAAGTTTAAAATACATAACAACTATTTTTCCCCCCAAAATCGTCTCCAAACTTCCCCAAATAAGTTTTCACCAGAAAAGACAAAAAATGGAGCGTCTTTGTCTGACACGGCTCCACGGTTCCACTAAATTTAGTGGAGCCGTGGGTGATTTAGTGGAGCCGTCCCTCTATAACGGCCAGATTTTTTCTGCCTATAAATACCGGCCCTGTTCACAGTTCTTGGGCATCCTTTTTCACACAAAACTTTCTGAGTTTGATACTCTCTTTACATCTTTTCTTTTAGATCATTTAGTTAGGTTTTCTTTTGTTCAAGAGTGATCCAATCATCCATTCAAGTGATCCTCTTCATTCCTCTTCAATAGCAAGAGAAGAACACAAAGTATCCAAGTATATACAAAGTGTTGTCATCCCTCTTCAATAGCAAGAGAAGAACACAAAGTATCCAAGTAGATAAAAAGTGTTGTCATCCCTCTTCAATAGCAAGAGAAGAACTCAAGGTATCCAAGAAGATACAAGAGTTGTAGTTTTAGTTAGGGGTCTTGTAACATTTGTTACACACTTGTTGTATCATAGCATACATCAAGATCATTTTTCTTTTGTGAGAGAGTGAGTGAAGATCATTGTGATCTTATAAGAGATATTGATTATCTCTTGAAGGCATTGGGCTAGTGTGATTGATCAAGTTGATCAAAGGTAGATAGAATAGGTTGAGTGAAGTGAGAGTTGATCATTGTGATCGTGTCGAGATTTTGGAGATCTCTTGAAGCCATTGGGCTTGTGTGATTGATCAAGTGGATCATAGGTAGATCGGGTAGATCGAGTCTTGTGTGAAGTAGTAAAGGATCAAGTGGATCGTGGTAGATTGGTGCTAGCTAAGATTAGCACTCGACATCTAGCTTAGTGTCGGAAATAGGATAAGCGACGTGTACGGTTTTCTCCGCCTAAAGGGAGGTTGTTGACATAGTGCTTGAAACTCTCGAGTGTGGTACTCGGGGAGTGGAGTAGGGCGAAGAAGAGCTTCGTAGCCGAACCACTATAAATCCTTTGTCCAGGTTTGATCTTTCCATCTCTACTCTTTACTTTCATTACTTATTATTAGTTAGTTTAGTGTGTAGTTCATATTGGTGTTGATTGATTGCACATAAGAATCGAATTAAAGGTTTCCAATAGTAAAGTCTTTTAAGAAGTCTTAAAAGAATTAAAAGAACTTAAAAACAACTATTCAACCCCCCCTTCTAGTTTTCCACAATTGGTATCAGAGCCAGGTAAGTCAAGATTTTAAAGTAAATTGTATTTTAAAACTTGAATCGATCAATGGATTCCGACAAATATCTAGAAGGGCAATCTATGCAAAGACCACCACTTTTTGAAACCGATTGCTTTATCTATTGGAAAACAAGATTCGAAACGTATGTGAAATCAAAATACATTGATCTTTGGCATGTTATTACCGAGGGTGACTTTCAACCGATTCAAAAGAATCCGGAAACTAGAAAAGATGAAATAGTTCCTTATGATAAACAAAGTGATGAACTTAAAAGAAAACTAGCCAAAAATAATGAGGCTAAAATGATGATTTACAATGCTTTGCCTAAAAAGGAATTTAAAAGAATTTTCATGTATAATACGACAAAAGATATTTAAAAAACTTTGTTAGTCACTCACCAAGGTAATAACCAAGTCAAAGAGAACAAGATAGATCTTCTTGTTCAACAATATGAATAATTTTCCATTTCGGAAGATGAGTCAATAGATAATGCTTTTGCTAGATTTAATACTATTATCACTAGTCTTAAAGCTCTTGATGAAGGTTACTCTAGTAAGAATTATGTTAGGAAGTTTCTTAGGGCTCTACACCCTAAATGGAGAGCAAAGTTCACCGCCATTGAAGAGTCAAAGGACTTGGCGACATTATCACTCGATGAACTAATAGGAAACTTGAAAGTTTATGAGATGATAATCAAGAAGGACTCCGATATAGTCAAAGGCAAAAGCGAGAGAGTTAGATCTCTAACATTGAATGCCAAGAAGGAGTCTAGTGATGAGGAATGTTCGAGTTCCGATAGTGAAGATGAAGAATATGCACTAGCCGTTAGAAACTTTAGAAAGTTCTTTAGGAGGAAAGGTAGATTTCCTAGACAACCTCGCGATGAAAAGAGGTCATTCCAAAAGAACCAAGATGAAAGGAAAGGGACAAGTGATAGAAGATGCTTTAGATGCAGAGATCCTAATCACCTCATAGGAGAATGTCCCAAACCACCGAAAACCAACAACCAACGAGCTTTCATAGGAGGCTCTTGGAGTGATAGCGGTGAAGAAGAAGAGAAGAAGCTCAACGATGAAACATGCCTAATGGCTCAAACTTCTAATGAGGTACATTCCGACTCTTCTTATTATAGTGATGATAATTCGTCAATAGATGACAATAGATTGCATGACGAATATAATAAACTATGCGAGGTTAGTTCTAAAATTTTAGGTAGAAACAAAAAACTAAAATTAAAATTGCAAGAACTTGAAATGCTAATTCTAGAACTAAATGATCAAGTCAAAAGACTTGAGAAAAATAAAGAAGCAGACTTAGGATGTGGGTCATGCATAAGTCTTCGAGTAGAAAATGAGAAACTCAAAGAAAATGCTTTGAGAATCATTAAGTTCGAAGAAGGAACTAAGACACTTAATGAGATGCTTGAAAACATTAGGTTTAGTGAACATGACCGTGCGGGCTTATGATTTGACCCAAATCAAGCTTCTACAAGTAGTACTAAACAAGTAAAATTTGTAAAGCCTGAAATATCTGAGTCTGTAGGTGACGGCACCACTAAAAGTACGGACGGTACCATTAAATTTAATGGTATCGTGGTACCGTCTGGTGCTGAAGTCAGATCAGGGTCAATTTTGAAAAATAACTTAAGTCCTAAACTAAGTCACACAGTTGTAAATGGTACTAAAGTACCTATTGCTAGCATAGAGGAAGTCAAAAGATTTTACAAACCCTTGTCAACTCCCGAACTTGGATTTGTAAAGCCCGACACTAGGTCGAAGACTCCTCCACCTAGAAAAACAAATTCTCCCAAACCTCGGTCAAGAACTCCTCTACCGAGAGGTAACTTTAGAAGACAAAGTTATCCAAGTAACTTCCCCGTAACTTGGAATGATAGTCAATCACAAGGTTACTTACCATGGGAAATGTGTCCTCCATTCTCACATCCTAAACAATTGCAACAAATTCGTAGGATGTTTGCCACTAACAACTTTGGACCCATGAGATATTGGGGACCAAACATTTGAGCTTCTGTTTTGCTAAATAAACATGGTTGTAAATAAACTGGAAGTCCAACAAATGGAGTGTGATTAGTAATTACACTAATCTAGTGATGAAAAGTCAAGTAGTGTGTCATATGCCTAGCTTTCAACAAAGGTAGACTAGTCTTCTAAGTTTTAAGGGCAATACCTCAGGCTCAGGTACGCTTTCTTAAAACACACTTTGTTGGTAGAAATGCTAAGCATGTAGTGTCATTAGAATCTAACATAGTAGGCACTATAACAAAGAAATGAAATTCATTTTTTCATCATGACTCAAACATTTGTCAAAGACTATTATGACAAACTCAATTTGTCCAAAAATGTACAATGATCACTCAAAGATCATGCGTGACAAGTTTGAGATGAGCAATGATGAGTGAATCATGTTTCTTCCCTAGCCCGTATATAATGCTACTTGAAGAAAGTATCCTCATAAACCTAAGTATACTATATATGTATAAGATACTTAGCTTAGAAAAATCTTAATTCATTTTAACGTCCATATCCGCAAAAACGAATCTTACAAGAGACGATGAAGGTGAGTGCGCGGATAGTACTAGGTTAGGGGCATGTTGGGAATTATGATGCGTATCAAGAGCAGACAACTTAGGTCTGGTAGTTTACTGAGTTAGGTCTGTTTGTGTTTTAGGTCTGGTTATGTAAAGTCTGGTAGTACATGTTAAGTCTGGTTGACTTATAGAGTTAAGTCTGGTCTGGTCGTGAAGATAGGAAAGTTTGTTAGAGTTATATTAGGAAAAGATACATTGCGTGTATGTATCTTTATAGAAGATTTGTGTATATCTTCTGTGTCTTCTAGGGTTTCCTTGTGTTATAAAAGGATCCCTAAAGGTTGTTAGTGAATGTGTGTGAGTTGTACGAATTGATAATAGTGAATATCAATATACGAAGTTAGTGATATTCCTGCTTGTGTTCTAAATTGTTCTTGTTAAGATTCCGCATTAACATTAACAATCACTTAGGGTTTCTCACTTAGATTGGTTCGGATTTATCCTAACCATCTACTAGGTATTCAAAACTACTTAGTGATCCATATACAATTTGTGGACCAACAAGTGGTATCAGAGCAAGGGAGAGACTCTGAATTCGTAGAACACTAAAACCTAATTCTCACTCAAATCACCCTTCACAATGTCTGAACTCGATAAGCCTGAAACTTTCTCAATCCATAACAGTGAGGATGAGCAATCAAACCATGAAGATGAAGGAAAAACCGAAACCAGTAACTCCCAAACACAACAACAACCCATCCCTTCCACAACCACAATCTCAAACATAAAACTTCCACTACTGAAGAGAGAAGAATATGATATATGGGCCATGGAGATGGAACACTATCTGGAATACATTGATAGTGATGTATGGAAGGTGATCCAAAAGGGAAATTCTAAGAAGAGAATTTCACAAGGGAATGATGGGCAGCTCAGAATAATGCCACCAGTATCTGCTGAGGAGATTAGGGCTGTGGAGAAGGAAAAGAAGGCCAGAACCTTGCTTCTTATGGCTATTCCTAAGGAGCATCTACAAAGGTTTCATGGCATTCTTGATGCTAAGGAGATGTGGGAAGCCATCAAGAAACGATTTGGAGGTAATGCTAACTCCAAAAAGATGCAAAAGGCTGTTCTTAAACAGCAATTTGAAACATTTAGTGTTTCAAAGACTGAAGGTTTGGAGAAGGGCTATGACAGATTTCAACATCTGTTAACACAACTGGAAGTTCATGGTGCAGCAGTCTCAAATGAGGATGCAAATCACAAATTCCTCAGATCCTTACCATCAGAATGGGGCAATGTATCTGTAGCAATGAGGATTAAGGAGGAAGTAGACTCTATGACACCTGATGACCTTTACAATAATCTCAGGATGTTTGAAAGGGACATCAGTAATAACACTCAGGGTTCAACCAGTTCATCAAATGTTGCTTTTGTGTCTCAAAACAAAAGCAGTACTTACAAGGTTAGATCTGGTGTTAGGTCTGGTAACTATGAAACTCCTTCAAGTGAAAGGTCTGCTTCAAGTTTTACTGATGAAGTGATACATTCTTTCTTTGCCAATCAAACGGAAGATGAAAGCTTTATTAGTGAAGACCTTGAACAGATTAATGATGCTGAAGTTGAGGAGATGGATATAAAATGGCACATTGCCATGGTTGCTTTAAGGGTCAAACGATTTCAGAAGCAATATGGTAGGACTATCAACTTCAACAACAAATCACCAGTGGGATACACAAAGAGGACTGTTGAATGCTACAACTGTCACAAGCATGGGAATTTTTCAAGAGATTGTCCAGAGAAGAAGTCTGCTGATGAGAAAAGAGTTGAAGATGGGAAGATGGAAAAGAATCAGATGAGCCTGCTGACAATGGAAGCTGGAGGAGTCAATTGGGGTGAGCATCCAAGAGTAAATGAGGAGTCTGATCATGCTCTCATGGCCATTGGTAATGAGGTATCATTATGCTCTAAATTATGTACTGACTCATATAATCATGTTAAGGCTTTGTGTGATGAGCAGCAAGAACAAATAGGTGATCTAGAAGTAAATTTATTAGCACATAAAAATGCTGTAAAAACTTTAGAGGCACAAAAGGTCACCCTTCAAAATCAACATGCTGCTTTAAATGAAAAACTATACTTTCAAGCTAATAAGATATATGAACAAGATGAGAAGCTTAAAAGGTATAGACAATTAGGGCTTAAAATTCAGAAGGAGAGGGATGAGCTGAGAAAAAGGGTAGATCAATGGAACAATTCAAACAATAACCTGTTTAAGTGTTGGGATTCTCAAATTAAGTCAAATAAAAAATGTGGCTTAGGATATGAGGAAAATGAGAACAGGGCTATATTTAAGAATAGAGAAGAGGACTATGCTGATAAACCTTTGTACAATAGGTTTGTTAAGTCAGGTGACTTTAAGGGAGTACCACCACCTTTGAGTGATGACTATACTCCTCTTGAAAAAGAAGAGTTGGATGATTCACTCTTTGTGTATGGTAAGAAAGGTCCTCAAGTGTCTGAACCAACTACCTCAGAGGACAAATCTAGTAGATATTCTTCTTGTCAATCCAATGACTCTGAAGGATCTATTGATGGTTCCTCTGATCACTCTAAGTCTAAGTCAATCAGTGAGGAAAAAGAGAATCCTGAACCTAAGGTTGTTAAGGAGAGTGAACCTGTTGTTACTAAACCTTTAGTGACTGAACAAAAGGCTGAGACAGTTAAACCTAGTTGTGTCAATCACATAAAAACTCCTAGGGAATCTGTTAAATTGAATGAGTCACCTAGAAGTAATAGTGTTCACAGAGAAAGTAGGAGTAGTTATACTTATGCTCCTAAAAGATGCTTTGTGTGTGGAAGTTTGAGTCATTTAATAAGAGATTGTGACTTCCATGAAAAGAGAATGAAAAGAGAGGCTGAACAAAAGAGAATGAATGTTAATAAGGTTCAAGGTTTAAATAAACCAGTTTGGAACAATGCTAGTAGAGTTAATCATGCTAACCAGTTTGTCCCCAGACCAGTTCAACTAAATAACACTACCAGACCTAACTCCTTTGTTAGTTCTGGTAGACCAAATTTTGGGTCTGGCTACAGAAACTTTAATATGAATAGGCAAAATGCTAATTTTATGAGGCCTAAAGTAAATACTGGTTATGTTAACTCTGTGAGACCTAATGTGAACTCTGGTTTTGTAAGACCCAAGCAACCTTTTCAAAAACCTCAGGTGAATGAAAATTTTCAAAGAAATAATTTTTACAAAGCTCATTCACCTGTACGGAGACAAAGAGATTCAAGTAGAGGATCTACTAATAATTTCTCTGATTGCTGGACTTGGAATCCATTTAAAAATGAATTTACCTATAAGTCCAGACATGGTTTCACTGGAGCAAGTTCATACAAGACCTATAAGTATGTTACTCCACAGAAAGGACTCAAGCCAACTCAGGCCTGGGTTGTTAAGAAAAACTGATCTTCTTTCTTAACTTTGTATAGTTTGTATATTTGTTTGTTCTTTATCTTGCTATTCTTTTTGGTTATTCTTATTTTCAGTACTTATTTTGCTTTTTATAGTATGTGTGTTTGGTATTTTGTGTTTAACTTTGTTTTGCAGTTGTTAGCTCTTTTCTATTTGCAAGTAATTCATACGTGAAAAATTAAAACATCAGAACCTAAAAGCCCTTTATTTCATAACAAGAAATTGCATTCTAGGATGCAAGTTACAAGGCTTCATAAGACAAAAGATTTAACCCAAACCAGCTAAACATCACCACCTACACCTTCTGCTTCCCTTTACCCATGAAGTCAGGAATGGTCTTCTTGGCTCCTCTGCCACCAAATTGATTCCATGCTTTTGGGCATGGAAGTGCAAGAATCACACTGCTTGGTGGGGGACGCGGCACAGAACCACTACTCAGGGAAGGCACAATCTTCGAAGGAAAGGTCTCTTCATCATTCTTGGAAAGGTCTTCTTCTTTGGCACTTTTATCATCCACATCAGAAGGAGGAGTTGGTCTTGAAGTTTTTGGTGTTTCATTGTCTGGTTCCTTTTCAGACAGATCATAAGCAGCTAGCCATTGTTTCAGGGTTGCTTCTCTCAATGTCTTATTTCTTGTGATTGCTGAATACCCTGGTGGGAAGTATCCACCCCATCCTCCTGAGGATGTATCAGAGGATGAGTCATTTGGATCCCAGGAATCGGATGAAATCTCTATGGTTTTTAAGTTGGATGGATCCATTATGCTTATAAGGTTTTACTCTGATTTGCAATGGTTTTTGTGATAAAACTATGGGTGGTTTTATAGGGAAAATCAAGGTTTAATGTCTTTTAATGCTTGGTTGGTGTATGAGTTATTACTTGCAGGGAAAGAGTTATTAATTGTGTTTTTGGAAAGTTGACCTTCGTTTTTATTTTGGTTAAGTATTTACTATTGATAAAAAAAAAAAAAAAAAAAAAAAAAAAAAAAAAAAGGAGTAATTTACACTTAAGGGGAGGTAATGTACATTTAAGGGGAGGCAAATGTACAAGTTTTAAATGTTTTTAAAATCGGGTAACCTTAAGTGTTAAATCTGGTAGCTCATGTGTCTTGCAAAAATTGGTTTTTTGTCTCCTCTTTCTTGTTGTTTCAACTAATTCTTGCAGAGAAGAGTGGAATGAGGTGTTGCAAGACTTTGCATTCGCTATAGAAATTGTGTAAGTTCACTCTCTTGGTTAGGTCTGGTGAGTGTATGATTCGGCCTGGTTGACTTTTTAGGTCGGGTAGTGTTAATTTTATGACCGTTAGATCTGGTCAGAGTAACTAAAGATTTTACTAATATATTACCGTTGCACTATTTTCGGTAAAACAAGATTTTTATGAAGTATATAAGCTTAAAATTTGATATTATTTATCTTCTTTTATTCTTTATTTGCTTCCAAAATTAAATAATCTTTATTACTCACGACTCTGTTTCTACGCAAATATTTTTCAAAACCCTACCTCTCTTGTCAACCAGACCTAACTCATTAACTCATCCATGGCTAATCTCAAGTTTGTGGACAAACATAATCAAGTCGGGTTCTTGAAGAAGCCCGATCAAAGTGCAGGTTTTGAGCAGATTGTGGATTTTCTAAAAGGTTCTTATATTTGTTATTCATTAACTCATAATCCTACTATTTATCAGTCCCTTGTCAAGCAGTTCTGGAGGTCGGTTACCTCTGAGACTCTTGATGATGGGACACCATGCTTAAGAGTTGTCATAGACAAAAATGGTTTTACCATTTCTGAAGCATCCATTAGGGACAGTCTCCGATTGGATGATGCTTTAGGAGAATTTGATTTGTCTAATGAGGATATTTTTGAGGGTTTGAATAGCATTGGGTACCCCACAGATGGAAGCTTTACTTTTTGGAAAAGTCATTTTTCACCTCAGTGGAGGTTTTTAGTACATCATTTACTTCAGAGCTTAAGTCCCAAAAGTGGTGGATGGGATCAATTTGAAAGCAGAATTGCTTCTGCATTGGTCTGTTTATCATCTGGAAGGAAATTTAACTTTTCAAAATTAATTTTTGAAGGAATGGTGAAAAATGCTAAGAACCCAAAATTTTTAATGTATCCAAGATTTTTGCAAATGATCTTGAATTTTGAAACTAGGGATAAAGTGCCTTACATCAGTGTGGCCTTTACTTCTAAACTTTTTGCAAATCTAAAAAGGAGTTTTCAAGGGACAGACAAACCTTTGCTTGCTGCTATGCTTGGTACTAACAATGCAGGTACTTCTGGAGCTGCACAAGTGAACCCTGATGAAGCTCAAGACCAAGTCTCATCTAGGTCTGCTACACCTAGGTCTTCTCCCATTCCATCACCGCAACCAGGTCCCTCACCATCAGTTGAAAGATCTTCTACACCTATCCAACAATCTTCACCTCCACAACCACATGTTCCAAGTCCTGAAATGGAGGAGGCACATAATCCCATTACTGTGGAAGATCTCCTCGTCATTGTTCCTCAACTACAAAAGAAGATTGACATATTGGAAAAGACTAATGAGGCACTCAGAAAAGCTTATGTGACTTTGGTGAAGAAAGTAAAGAAAATGGGAGTAGCAATGAAGAAAAAGGGTGTCTCTTTTGATGATGAGGAAGATGAAGCTGAAAATTCTTCCAAACAGGGGAGGAATTTGGAGGAAGAACAAGAAAATATTCAAGAACAAGAAAATATTCTTCAAACACCAGTTCAAGAACCACTTGTTCAAGATAATGTCACCACAATTAGTCCAGAGACATTGGAAGTTGCAGAGACTTTGGCTCAATCAATGGGCAAAATCAAACAGGATAGGAAAAGAAGAAGGTTAATTTTGTCTGTTGAGGAAGAGGTTGAAAAGTTTGGGACTATATCTGATGAAAAGTCTGGTGAAGAAAAGTCTGGTAATGAACTTAGTTCTGGTAATGAAGAAACTTCATTGCCAAAGAAGTCTAAAAGAAAAACAAGAGAAGAACTTGCATCTGAGGCTGAAATTGAGAGGATTAAGGCTCAAGATATTGCTGATGAAGAAAGACAAAAGATGTTAGATGCAGTCTATGCAAGACAGTTGGCTGAAGAATCTGATGATTTTACAAAGCTACTCAATGTTGATGATGAAGTGAGAGCAAAGTATGAAGAGCTGCTAACTATTGAAGGTTTAACTGCTGATGAACGTGCCAAACAGTTAGCTGACTTCATTAATGCAAGGAGTAATGATGATACATTGGGTGGATTCTTGGAAAAGTTCAAACTTCAAAAGAAATCAAAGATTCCAAAGAAGATGTCTATGGCAGAAAAGAAGTATGATATGAAAATGTATCTTAAGAATCAAATGCATCTTTCTTTGGATCAGATGAAAAAGAAGTCATATGAAGAAATACAAGTAGCATATCTCAAGGCATTTGAGAGAGATCAAGGTTACAAAGCTACTGATTATGATGATGTGCAGAAATATTGCTTTCAAGGTAGAAAGGCTAAAGAGACTGAACTAGTCATTGAACCTGATAAAGTGATTGATACACAACCTGAAGCTGGTAAGTCAACAGAAGAAGTGCAAGATGAAGTGATTAAGCCTATTGTGTTTCAAAGAAGAAAAGGTTTGGAAAGGAAGAGTAAATCCAAGAAAGTAGTTGTTGAAGAGGAATTAGATGAAGAACCTTCATCTGAAGGAGCCACAATGGGGACTATTGAAAGCACTAAGGAACCTACTAAGGTTGTCAAGTATCAACTTATCATGACTGGTGGAAGGGCTGCATATCAAATAATAAGGGAAGATAATTCTAACATTGTTTATATGAATTTTGCTGGCATTTTGATTGATGTGAATAGGGAGGATCTTCAAGAACTTTATCAGTTGGTGAACATTAAATATGGAGATCATCCACCTGAAGATGAATTTGAAAGAGTCTTTTGGGGAAATTTGAAGGTGATGTTTGAGCCACCAACTGAGTCTGATATAGTGTGGAAACTTCCTGAAGAACATAGCATTGTCAGCTGGAGATATTTTCATACCTGCAAGGTACATTGTGTTTCATTAAAGAATGTTGATATTTATATGCTTGCAGAGGTGGAATATCCCTTATCATCAAGTGTTTGCAAGTAAATGATGAGCAAAAAGTTGTATGCTAGTAAAAAGGATGAAGGATATGAGATGTTATTGGATTTAATTAAGAAGCAGTCTTTGAAGGATGTAGCCTAAGAGTGTTTGAAAGAATTTTCACAAGTTGTTGAGTGAGACTATTGGAACTTCTCACTTGGTGGAGGTGCTTTGCACTAACACATCAAAAGGTTATCAGTCCACCTTGTCTCATCAACATAAGGACTGGCTAATCCTGAGCAAACGGCTAACAGGTAAAGATTGCTCAAATCCGTTTATGGCTGACAATTTGCCAAAAATTGTATGGTATTCAACTCACCATATCTAAGATAAGTGAAGAGTTGGCTAGCCCACAAGATTATGGCTTGTGGTAAAGGCTGTGGAAAACCATAAATGGTAATCAATTCACCATGATGAGGTGCTTTTCCATCAAAGAATTGACTAGTCCAGAAGCAAACGGCTTTTGGTAAAGACTTAACAAATCCGTTGATAAGCTGATGATTTGCTTAAAATCATATGGTTATCAGTGTACCATGGTATTACACACCAAAACATTTGGCTACTCCAGTAGTAATGGCTATTGGTAAAGAGACATCAAATCCATTAAATTTCAATGATTCACCTCTCACAGGTGTTAACACACCTGGAAGTGATGAGAATAGATATGAAACTTAATATGAATTGATGTACATATAGTCATTGTTGCTGCCAAGTCCATATCAGAAGAGCTTATCAAGATTCAAGCTGCTAGAAAGGAACAAGACCTAAATACATTTCAAAGTGTTCAAGATTCAATCCTCAGAAGGCTAAATCAGAAGAACTTGAAGTTCATGAAGCATGAAGATCAAGTTAGGGGAGGATTGTTGGGAATTATGATGCGTATCAAGAGCAGACAACTTAGGTCTGGTAGTTTACTGAGTTAGGTCTGTTTGTGTTTTAGGTCTGGTTATGTAAAGTCTGGTAGTACATGTTAAGTCTGGTTGACTTATAGAGTTAAGTCTGGTCTGGTCGTGAAGATAGGAAAGTTTGTTAGAGTTATATTAGGAAAAGATACATTGCGTGTATGTATCTTTATAGAAGATTTGTGTATATCTTCTGTGTCTTCTAGGGTTTCCTTGTGTTATAAAAGGATCCCTAAAGGTTGTTAGTGAATGTGTGTGAGTTGTACGAATTGATAATAGTGAATATCAATATACGAAGTTAGTGATATTCCTGCTTGTGTTCTAAATTGTTCTTGTTAAGATTCCGCATTAACATTAACAATCACTTAGGGTTTCTCACTTAGATTGGTTCGGATTTATCCTAACCATCTACTAGGTATTCAAAACTACTTAGTGATCCATATACAATTTGTGGACCAACAGGGCATGATAGGTAATTTAATTTACCTAACGGCAAGTAGGCCCGACATCATCTCTAGTGTCTGGCTTTGTGCCCGCTTGTAAGAAGGATCTCAAAACTTCTTAACTTAAAGCGTTTGATATATCTTCCGATGCATTAATGGCACTACACACTTGAGATTATGATATCTCGAGGAGATTGGTGTAGAAACTGTTGTCTATACCAACTCTGATAATGCGTGAGATAATGTGGATTGATAAAGAGAGAGTGATGTTTGTACCCTCATAGGTTGTTGTCAAACTTCTTGGTTCTCCAAGAAACAAACCACTCTTGCTATCTCCACGACCAAAGCCGAATACGTAAGCGCCGGAAAGGCATGACAACAAGCACTATGGATGAGACAACCTCTAATCAAATGAGACGTCCATCTCAACAACACTCCTGTGAAGAGTGATAGCCGAGGTGCAAATAGACTTAACCGAGGACCCCTTGGATTGCTCATGTACGAAGCTTATCGAAGTACGTCATCTCATCCGTCACGATGATGTCAAAAGAGAAATCCTTTCTTGGAAAAGCTTCCCTTAAAGGACAACATCATCGATATTCTAACCAATACGTTCTCCACACCCCTCTTATGACTATTTGAATATTTCTTCAGAAATATTGAAGTCATCGCTCAAATCTCATCTCATGACTCTCTAAATGTTTCACTGGAAATATTGGAGTCATTTCTCACGTCTCATCTTATGACTCTTTAAGTCATCCTTCTCATCCCACTCATGACTATTTCAATAATTCACTGGAAATATTAAAGTCATCCCTTATGCTCTATCTCGCAACTCGCTCAATATTTCACTGGAAATATTGAAGTGACTCCTTACGTCTCGCTTTGTGACTTTTTAAGTCATCTCCCTCTTTCATCTCATGACTTCTAAATATTTCACTGGAAATATTAAGTCACTCCTTACGTCTCGTCATGTGACTTTTTAATATTTTACTAGAAATATTAAAGTCATTTTTCTCGTCTTGCTCCATAACTCTATTAGTCATTCGTCTAATTCCACTCATGACTAATTAAATATTTCATTGGAAATATTGTAGTCATTCTCTAAATCTCAACTCTTGACTTCTACTTATTTCACGGGAAATATTAAAAGTCAATCCTCATTTTCCTCCAATGACAACTTAGGCATTTCCTTGGAAATACTAAGGTCATTCCTTGTCATCTCGCCTAATCGTTTTCGTCAAAGAGTTTATTAGGTATAAACTTTTTCCTCGCGTCAAAAAGTCTTACTAAATAAGTAAGATCAATCAGTCAAGAGTCGAAACAAAACAAAAATGGGTCTCACAGACACACGGCTCCACTAAAGTGGCACGGCACCACTAATGTTTAGCGGTACCGTATATCTGAGAGAACCCATTTTTCTTCTCTTTTCCCTCTGCATACTCATTTCAAACAAACAAAACCACTCACACCTGCTGTCAAAAACGAACCTCACAACCCATAACTAAGTTACATCTCTTCAAGATCTAATCCAAGGCATTGATTCTCAAGATTACCAACTACTTTCACCTATCCAACATGACGTGTAAGTCATTTAACTCAATTTCTCTTATTTGAGTCTAGGGTTTGTTCTTATGCATAAAATTGAATTGGGGTTTTTCAATTTTAGTTAAATTTCTATGAAATTAGGACTAGGATTAGACAATGTAGTACTTACATGATTTCCTAAACCTAGGATTTTTTTTTAAACCCACTCATATTGCATAATCTAGTCCGAATTTAAATCGGACTAAGACTAATTATTTTTAGTGGAATCATGTCTAAGATGGTTAAAATTGGAGTAGGAATAATTAACATTGAGGCTTTTCAATTTTAAAATTTTGGCGCCACGTTGAGGCGTTTGCCAAACACTCCAATTCCATCATTTTCGAAAAAGTTCACGTGTCTAGGATCATGAAACCTTTTTCGTGCATTGTTGATGCAAACCAAAAACGTTTTTGCATGCATACATGATCTCACAAAAATCGATCGAATTACATAATTAATATGTACTCTTCGACGCATTTGATTGAGCAAAAGTAAAATTAGGAGCGTTTGAGTAATCTCATTAGTTTTGTTTTAGAGTCGAGATTACCGCACCTCCACATAGTTTGCATATAGGCACACACTAGCCACATGCCTTTGAAATGAAATAATTTCAATTTTAATCTGTGATAAATTTATTTTCATAGGTAACAAGAGATATCACATGTTTGATTATGATCATGAACTAACAGATGATTACATTCCCAAACCATCAACTGAACCTGACATCCCACTTTCTCACACACAAAGTTTCCAACACCTAGAGTCTCGCCTTTTTCATGAAGGACGAACTGTCGAATCATCTTTTCTCAACCATGATCACATTCAAATCATGTTTCAAGAAATCGGATTCGATTGCTTGTTTTGGATCAATGATCAAATTTGTCCTCGATTCGTTCTTGAATTCTACCGACAAGTTAAACTCGTACATAACGAGGATCAAACTTTGTCTATCCAGTTTATGATTCAAAACCAAGATATCTCAATCACTCTTGACCAATTTGCCAATATTCTTGGACTTCCAAACCATGGACAATGCTCCTACACGGAAGGTTGGTCCCTCAAAACCCTCACGAGTCACCAAACTGAGTCCGGTCCTCACCATACTCAAATTCCCACTCCATGTGAGATAAAAGCTCATATTCGTCTTCTTCAAAAAGTTCATGGTTCTCTTAAAGAGAACGGTGACATTGAGTTTCGTGAGTCTCATGAGTATGACTTAGATCCACTCAAAATCTATGTTGATGAAATTCACCCACATCTACGTAGATGGATAGAAGTCATCCGTGAAAATGTCTTTTGTCTTCCACACAACCGTGAGCAACTTTCGGCGTGTTGTGCTTATATGTTGTATTGTCTAGTCACCGAGCAACCCTACAATCTCGCTTACTTTGTAGCAAGGAGAATTGTCGGTATCAGGGGTCGACTAAATAAGGCGATACCCTATGGCATGTTGTTGACTCGTCTATATCGTTTTGTCATAACCTCTTTCCCTCACCTCCAAAAAAATCGATATCTCTTTGTCAATCCCACCATGGCTCCTTTAACCCAAAACACCTACACATCTCTATATTGGGAATGTACATCATCTCAAGAGAATCATGATGATGGTTCGGTATCGTGCTATGATGTTTCATCAAGTGATGATGAATGAAGGTGTGCGGAAGAGAAGAGATTAGAGATTACTAACTTAAGTAGTATTACTAACTTAAGTATTATTAAGCTATTATCAATGGGGTCATGGAAATGTCCATCAAACATTAACAAGTTTAAATTGTCTTAACAAGTTTTACTTGACATTGGTTACTTTATCAAGTTAATCAATCTTTATGTTTTATTACCCTTGTGAGCTTTGTCTAGTTCATAAATTTTATTTTATTTTATTGCATGCACTAAATGATAAAATTGCCTAGAATGATGCATGCTTAATAGTTGCCTAAACAATAGATAATCGCATGACATTGTTTGTTGCTAGTTTAGACTAGTGTTAGGAAATTTATGTGAGTATTCCTTAGTAGATTGAGGCTTTGGGATTTGCTGCAAAATAATCCACCCAGAATTACCCATTTTAGGCAGCCTATAACCTGCAGAACTGGAAAAAGAGTCAACTGCAGGCCACGGATCCACTAAATAGGGCACGGCTCCACTAAATTTAGTGGTGCCGTGATACCTTTAGTGGTACCGTGCCCTGGGAAGTCGAATTTAACTGTTCTTTTCCACTTTTTGACTCTCTTTTCCTGGAAATCTGCAAACACAACCTGATTCCAATACACCCAAATCCCTAAATTCACCATCCTATCTAACCTTGCATGTTTTGATTTGGCTATATAAGCTAACATCATACATTACTCATCCTCACCACTTCACATTCACCATACAATTATCATGTCTTCAACAATGCCTACCACTTCACACAAAGCTAAAAAGCCAAGATTTAACCTCAAACCAACCAATGAGACAATTCTTATTGATCAATGGATCAAGAATGTCCACACACCACAAACCTCAACCAAACCTTCCAATGAGATGATTCTCAATGATTTAACTTTGGATGATGATGAAGAATCCCACATACCACAAACCTCAACCAAATCAACCTCCTCAATCTCTACACCCCAAGCTCCATCAAAGGCCAACTCAACAAGGCCAACATCATCATCCACCTCCACCACAAGAATCACCACACCCTTGTCTCAACCAAGTCCTATTCAACCACTAGCCTTAACACTCACCTTATCACCATCAACTCCCTTTGAACTTGGCACTAACACATCATCCTCATCACTCTCACCATCACCACAACCTCTAATGGGTCATCCCATTCTTTATCCCCTACAACCACATACCCTAAGTTGTCCTTGTTGTCACCACAACCAACACCTCATCATGTGCCTTAGAGATGAGTTGAGCCTTCAATTCTCCTACCTTGAGCACCTTCTCACACCACCACAAGGACCCATCATTCTACCAACATCACCACCCAATAGCCCACACAACTAAACATGGTTATTTTTAGTTTCTCCAATAAAAGCTTAGGACCCTTTTGACATTTGAAGCAAATCTTGAAGTCTTATATCGCTAAGGATGTTTATGTGCTTTCTTGTAGTTTGTTTTGCTTCCATGATGTAGTCATACTTATGTATGACATTTTTTTCTTTTTATGAATGGGCTTTCATATGGTTGTTTCATTCTTATTTTTATGCTTGGATACTTAGTCATTCTTTTTGTGGTTGGATATTTTTCATAAGTGCTACATGTTAGATTTTGTATATGTGTTATCTAACCTTGTTTTGTAGCATGAATCATTGCTCGATTCCTTAGTGTCCTCCAAAGGAGGGGGAGTATACATCAAGGGGGAGCCTTAGCAACCTTTTTGCTTCGACAAAAAGGGGGAGAAATGGGAGTAAACTCATTAAAAACTTGTTAAAATTAATTTTAACCTAAAATGAGTTTATGTTTTGTCATCATCAAAAAGGGAGAGATTGTTGATGCAAATAATGTTCTAAAAACGTTATTTCTATCTTTCGATAACTTCACGTTTTGAGGATGACAAAATGTGAAATCACGTTACGTTAAAATTAACGTAAACAAGTTTTTAATCGGAAGATCCTGTTTCTACACAAATCACTCTAGAACAAAGTTACAACTTAACTAATGATCAAAGAAGTGAATTTGAGTTTTAGACATCACATTTTTATGTGACAAAACATTTCGTTCAAAAATATACTTTACAAATTATTTTTGAATAATTAAGAAATGTTTTAATGGAAAAATAAATTTAAAATACATAACAGCTATTTTCCCCCCCAAAATCAGCTCCAAACTTGCCCAATTAAGTTTTCACCAGGAAAGACAAAAAATGGAGCGTCTTTGTCTGACACGGCTCCACGGTTCCACTAAATTTAGTGGAGCCGTGGGGGATTTAGTGGAGCCGTCCCTCTATAACGGCCAGATTTTTTCTGCCTATAAATACCAGCCCTGTTCACAGTTCTTGGGCATCCTTTTTCACACAAAACTTTCTGAGTTTGATACTCTCTTCACATCTTTTATTTTAGATCATTTAGTTAGGTTTTCTTTTGTTCAAGAGTGATCCAATCATCCATTCAAGTGATCCTCTTCATTCCTCTTCAATAGCAAGAGAAGAACACAAAGTATCCAAGTAGATACAAAGTGTTGTCATCCCTCTTCAATAGCAAGAGAAGAACACAAAGTATCCAAGTAGATACAAAGTGTTGTCATCCCTCTTCAATAGCAAGAGAAGAACTCAAGGTATCCAAGAAGATACAAGAGTTGTAGTTTTAGTTAGGGGTCTTGTAACATTTGTTACACACTTGTTGTATGATAGCATACATCAAGATCATTTTTCTTTTGTGAGAGAGTGAACGAAGATCATTGTGATCTTATAAGAGATATTGATTATCTCTTGAAGCCATTGGGCTAGTGTGATTGATCAAGTTGATCAAAGGTAGATAGAATAGGTTGAGTGAAGTGAGAGTTGATCATTGTGATCGTGTCGAGATCTTGGAGATCTCTTGAAGCCATTGGGCTTGTGCGATTGATCAAGTGGATCATAGGTAGATCGGGTAGATCGAGTCTTGTGTGAAGTAGTAAAGGATCAAGTGGATCGTGGTAGATTGGTGCTAGCTAAGATTAACACTCGACATCTAGCTTAGTGTAGGAAATAGGATAAGCGACGTGTACGGTTTTCTCCGCCTAAAGGGAGGTTGTTGACATAGTGCTTGAAACTCTCGAGTGTGGTACTCGGGGAGTGGAGTAGGGCGAAGAAGAGCTTCGTATCCGAACCACTATAAATCCTTTGTCCCAGTTTGATCTTTCCATCTCTACTCTTTACTTTCATTACTTATTATTAGTTAGTTTAGTGTGTAGTTCATATTGGTGTTGATTGACTGCATATAAGAATCGAATCAAAGGTTTCCAATAGTAAAGTCTTTTCAGAAGTCTTAAAAGAATTAAAAGAACTTAAAAACCGGAAAAACTATTCAACCCCCCTTCTAGTTTTCCACAATTAGAATACTAATATTTGAACTTATTATGTAGAAATGGCTCAACCCGAAAATGTTGTACTAAGTTCTGCTTTCAAAAACCATTTTGAAAGGGAAAAATTGACTGGCCCAAATTTCAATGACAGGCAAAGGTCACTTAGGATTGTCTTGAGAGTGTCCAAAAAGCTGGAATATTTGACAAAGCCTTGCCCTCAAGAGCCAGCTGCTACTGAACCTGAAGAGGTCAGACAAGCATGGCAATTGGAGTTCGAAAAGCACAATGAAGTTGCGTGCTTAATGCTTGGAAGTATGGTTCCCAAATTGCAAAAGCAGTTTGAAAACTATTTTCCTAAAGACATGCTGGAAGAACTCCAAAAGACTTATGAGAAGCCAGCAGCTGTTGAATTGTATGATTTGATCGCTGCACTACACAGCTGCAAGCAGGGGGAAGGTAAACCTGTTCGTGATCATGTGTTGGAAATGAAAATGTACATGGACCAACTACACCAGATCAACTACGTCTATCCTGAAAATGTATGTGTGAACCTAATCAATAGGTCCTTGAACAAGGATTTTAAAGGTTTTGTTCAAAACTATAACATGCATTGCTCGAGGAAGACAGTCACAGAATTGCTCGCAATGCTTGTGGACTATGAAAAGGGTTTACCAAACAAGGCACCTACTCCTCAGGTATTAGCTATACAAGGAGGTAGGATCCAAAAGCCAAAACCGCAGGCGAATAAGAAGGGTAAGGGTAAAGTTGACAAGGGTAAACAAGCTATGGCCTATCAACCTATGCCCAAGAAAAATAACCCTCAGAAGAACAAGGTGAATCCTAACAAGAAGGATCAGGCTTGTCACCACTGCCATGAGATAGGACATTGGAAGCGGAACTGTCCATTCTATCTCGAGGAGTTGCGTGTGAAAAAGATGAAGGTTGATGCTGGTAAATCCAGCACTTCAGGTAACTTTTTCATGATTGAATTATTTTCATTAACTCATAAAATAAATTCCTGGGTATACGATACTGGATGTGGTATTCATATTTGCAATACACTGCAGGGATTTAGAGTTGAAAGGAGACTGGCCTATGGGGAACAATATCTGCACGTGGGCAATGGAGCACATGCAGCTGTTGAAGCTATAGGCGTATTTAAATTAGTTTTGCCTTCGGGCTTAGTACTGTTTTTGAATAATTGTCATTATGCACCTACTATTGTTAGAGGTGTTGTTTCCTTTTCGTGTTTATTGGATATTGGTTTTCAACATACTGTTTCAAGCAATGGAATTTCTGTTTCATTAAATAATGTTTTTTATTTTAATGCTATTGCTGTGAATGGTGTATTTGAGATTGATATGAATGAATGCAATGATTATAATTCGATGTATAACATCAATAATAAGAGAATCAAGAATGTCTTGGATTCATCTTATCTTTGGCATTGTCGACTTGCTCATATAGGCAAGACTCGTATGAAAAAGCTGCAACATGATGGGCTTTTACAAGATATCAATGATGAATCATTTGATAAATGCGAATCTTGTATATCTGGGAAGATGACAAAGAAACCTTTCAATAATCGTATGGAAAGGGCAAATGATCTACTTGGTTTGATACATACTGATGTATGTGGACCACTTAGACATTTGTCAAAGAGAGGTGCTAGCTACTTCTTAACCTTTACTGATGATTTCAGCCGTTATGGATATGTTTATTTACTTAAACATAAATATGGGGTGTTTGAAACATTTAAGGTTTTCAAAGCAGAAGTAGAATTGCAACTTGGAAAGAAGATTAAAGCACTTCGATCCGACAGAGGTGGTGAATACCTGAGTCAAGAGTTTAAAGATCATTTAGCTGAGAATGGAATTGTCCAGAATCTCACATCTCCATATACTCCACAACAAAATGGTGTATCTGAGAGAAGGAAGCGTACATTGTTGGACATGGTGCGATCAATGTTTAATCTAACAACTCTTCCTTTATCCTTTTGGGATTATGCCTTGGAATCTGCGATTCGCATTTTAAATATGGTTCCGACCAAGAAGGTTGATAAGACACCTTATGAGTTATGGTTTGGGAAAACGCCTAACTTGTCTTATTTAAAGGTCTGGGGTTGTGAGGCGTTTGTTAAACGTGACTCAACAGATAAACTCCAACAGAGATCTGTAAAGTGTATCTTTGTAGGATACCCAAAGGAAATGATGGGTTACTACTTTTACTACCCACCTGAAAACAAAGTAATTGTTGCTAGGTATGGAGATTTTCTTGAAAAGGATCTCATATCTCAAGAATTCAGTGGGAGGATCTATGAACTGGAAGATGATCAAAAAGATACATTACCTTTTGAAAACACTAGCGAACTTCCTGTGGAACCTGAAAGTCTGGGTCCTCCACCTGAAGTGGTTCCCATTCGCAGATCTGCAAGGACTGTGAAAGCACCTGAACGTCTATGTCTTAACGTAGAGGTTGAGGAAACTATATTAGGGGATCTTGGAGAACCTGCTAATTATAGAGCTGCCATGAATGATCCTGAAAAGGATAAATGGCAGATTGCTATGAATGAGGAAATGTAATCCATGAGAGATAATCAAGTCTGGATTGAAGTAGACCTTCCTCCCAATGCCAAGGTAGTTGGAAGTAAGTGGCTCTTCAAGAAGAAAACTGACATGAATGGCAATGTACACACCTATAAGGCTCGTTTGGTAGCTAAAGGCTTTACCCAAACATATGGTGTTGACTATGAGGAGACCTTTTCTCCTGTAGCTGACATAAGGGCTATTAGGATTCTCATAGCCATAGCAGCATACTATGATTATGAGATTTGGCAAATGGATGTCAAAACCGCCTTCTTAAATGGTCGCTTAGATGAAGACATCTATATGGCGCAGCCTGAGGGGTTTGTGAATCCAGAATTTACAAACCGTGTATGCAAACTTCAAAGATCCATTTATGGATTGAAGCAAGCATCACGACAATGGAATAAGAGATTTGATGAAGAAATCAAAAAGTTTGGATTTACTCAAAATCTCGATGAGCCGTGTGTATATCACAAAGCTAGCAGGAGTGATGTTATTTTCCTAGTACTATATGTTGATGACATATTAATCATGGGTAAAAATATTCCAAGACTGAAAGAGGTGAAAGCCTATCTTGGGAAATGTTTTTCCATGAAGGATTTAGGAGAAGCAGCATACATTCTAGGAATCAAGATCTATAGAGATAGATCAAGGCGGTTAATTGGATTAAGCCAAAGTGCTTACATTCATAAAATATTGAAGAGATTCATTATGCAAAATTCCAAGAAGGGATATTTGCCAATGCAAGAACAACATGGCTTAAGTAGCAAAGCTTGTGCTTCAACACCTCAAGAGGTGGCACGCATGAAGAGAGTCCCTTATGCTTCGGCTGTGGGATCTATTATGTATGCGGTGAGATGCACAAGGCCTGATGTGGCGTTTGCTCAAAACATAACTAGTCGATATCAGCAGAATCCAGGTGAACTCCACTGGACTGCTGTTAAACATATTATCAAGTATTTGAGAGCTACAAGAGATATGTTTTTAGTATACGGGGGAAATCGAGAAGCAGAACTTGGTGTTACAGGTTACTGTGATGCTTCCTCGAAATGTGATAAAGATGATACGAAGTCTCAGACGGGTTATGTCTTTGTCATTAATGGAGGAGTTGTGGATTGGAAGAGCAAGAAGCAGAGTACCATAGCGATGTCTGCAACAGAAAGCGAGTATATTGCTGCTTCAAAAGCTGCAATGGAAGCCGTTTGGATTAGGAAGTTCATTTCAGGGCTTGGAGTTATGCCCTCAATCGAAAGACCTATAA
This sequence comes from Artemisia tridentata subsp. tridentata, assembly GCA_021014915.2. NCBI lineage: Eukaryota > Viridiplantae > Streptophyta > Magnoliopsida > Asterales > Asteraceae > Artemisia > Artemisia tridentata. The sequence continues at coordinate 377,898,828 of CP139506.1, forward strand.
AGATGTATTGTGACAATTCAGCCGCAATTACATTTGCCAATGAACCTGGAATCATGAAGGGCACCAGACATTTCCCGATTAAATATCACTATGTTAGAGAACAAATGGAGATAGGTGAAATCGAGTTACTCAAAGTTCACACAGATAATAACCTAGCTGATCCTTTAACGAAGGCTTTACCTGGTGGAAAGCTTAATCAACATGCTGAAGGCATAGTACTTCGTTTAGCTAGTAGTTTCATGCCCATCTGTGATTAGTGTTTGGATAATGGGATGTTATGAACAATTATTATTTTAATGAAATAAAATACTTGTTATGTTTGATTATCATTTTTTTAATAATATTTCCTGTATTTGCATGTTTAATCGTTGAATATATTGATTATTCTAAATTGTCCATTGTCGATTAATGATATGGGAATATCATTTAATTAAGATAAATTTGAGTATTGGTAGAATATACTTGAAAGTATATTGATGCGTTGTCATACCAATTTCACATGATATTCAATGAATTGAATATAGGACTTATCCCAACTTCATGAGTTTACTTTATGGATCATGTCATCAAGTAAATCATGTATATATAGTTATCCTCAGACTTGAGATACCAGATAACTGTCATGGATGTAGTGCATTTCTGTGAAGCAATTTACCGATATACGTAACTGGTAGCTATAAGGATTGTTTTCAAGAGTGTTGCAAAGTTCATGGGTTAGGCTCGTAGTCAAGAGAGAATTTGTTCCTTCAAGTTTGTTTGAAGTTTAATACTGCTGGGCCCCTCGTAGGATTGATAAGATGTTTGTGTGGCCACACCCAAGATCTCCCCTGAATATGTTCAGAAGATTTGGTAATCTTGCTCAATCAGAAACAACGAGAAACAGAATGGTTATTAAAGAATGACTAAGATCCATATCTTTATTAATGTAGTATTAGAAACAAAATGATAAGTATGATGATGAATCATCGAATGGTTTTTCCAGGAGACCACCACCCGAGTTGTACTAGGGGCATTGGCGTGTTGCTAGATGCTAACCAATGTCATTACACTATTAATAGATGTCCAAGTGGGAGCTGTTAAGTTTATGGACAAATATTAAACGTATATGACTAGAATCGAACTCGCGACCACGGGATTGCACACATTACGTATGAGGAATTAGTGTACAATAATTAATATATATATACCATTATATATATATATAATATATATATATATACCATTATATATTTAATTATTTAAACACAAAATAACGACTAACGGACGTTAAGCAATTAACGGGAATTGACTAACGACCGTTAGGAAATAAAGGAAGGACTATAGGTGTAATTAGAGGATCAAAAAGGTTCCGGAATCCCTTTGTTAATAGGGAACCGATCGGCATAGGGTTTAGAAAGCCCAATCCATGCCTAACTTGCTCTCTAAGATTTTATGCCTATAAATACAAAGGCTAGGGGTTATTGTTTCTTGCTTTTGCACTTGCTATAACCCTAGATCTTTGTTTTCTTCTTCTTTCTTTGTCCATAACCGATCGACTAAACAACCCCTTTGGGTTGATCGATCAAAGTTTTTTATAAAACAAAAGTGTTTGGTTTTAATTGTGTTTAAAGATCTAGTAATCGCATTGATTCGGTTATAGTACGTGTGTACAAGATCGTGGTATAAACTCACTATAGTTTTTACATCTTGGATTGAGATACAAAACGGTAAGGGATATCTCGCTAATCCACTTGTTTATTAAAGAAGAAGATTAAAGTTTGATCCTTGTTCTTGCTAGGATCTAAGGTACGTTACTTTTATTATTCGGTTAATCTTTTATATGTTAAACATGATCCTACGCTTCCGCAACGTGTTTGATTGTTATTAGAATAAATATATGATTGTCATGTTTATTAAATTCTAACACCACGTACCTTTGTTGGAAAGTAGTTAAAAATAGCTTTTCCAATTACTCGTGATCACTGTCTAGAAAGGACGTCACTGACTCTAGTAACCATGAAAGTTTTTTTTTGAATGGCGGATATTATTAAAAACAACTAGCAAATAGCTAGAAAATTACAAAATAACAAGATGAGCGTTTTTAAGTCAATTCATCCAACTAAAAGAAGCCTTACATCTATAACGACACCAATTAAAAGAACGAGACACCATATCTCCAAAAATCAAGGATAATGATAATCTTGTACGTACGGCCGGTCATGCAGAGAAGCGAGTGTTTGTTTACAAAAAAAACATTATATCGCTTTATAACGATGGACATGGTATAAAGTTAGCAAAATACAAGCTCGATCTAAAAAAAGAATATTGAGGGCTGAGACATGATATCAACAATGAGGGTGTTTAGTGTTTACTCAAAAGAAACCAAAATGGTACTGTAGATTTCTTGAAAATTTTTCAGCCAAGATTCTTTTGTCAATATATAGTTAAAGTAACATCGTTTGTGTCATAACTCTTTATTGACTCGCAATGTAAGAAACGCAAATTGAATCAATATAGGTTTATGTCAACCTCGTATTCATTTAAACCCTAGTTGCCTAGCCTATGGAGTCTTATATATTACGTACGTAGACTGGTCACTCGTCTATTCTTCATCATGTAACTTTTTTTTTTTTTTTTTCTTCTAAAAGCAATATGATCGTGGGTTCTAGTGGCTCTAGAGACACTCATAATTTTTCGGCGTAGTGCTAATTTTTGAGACATGCATTGATTTTTGTTAGCACACACAGTTGAAAAGCAATGTGTTTTTAGTCTTGTTTAGCTTTTATTAGATGTATCCGATAAATTTTAGTTTTGGTTCGTATGTAGGCATGTTAGTGGTTTAGTCTTCTCATTTATTTTATGCCCATTGGGATTTACGCAAAATAATATCAGAAGAGATTTGATAATAAGTTATCAGGATAATTCTTTTGCAAAAAAAACCAACAAAATGGGCTTAAGATCTCTTTATGGTGTTAGTGGGTGTGTCCGACATCATTTAGAGGACCCTTTTGTCCTTTGCTTTAGGTTCCATGTGTGTACTGAGTATAACGACCAATGACGGTGTACTGGTCTTTTAGTTCTGTAATGTCTGTAGTTTGGATCAGTGGTATGCAATGGTGCTGTTTGTCTAATTCAGCATATGTCAAGTTTATGGTTAATGCATTTTTGAGATAGTTTTTAGATTTTTGTTTTAGGCTTGTTGTGAGCTTTGTGTGGCCAGGGACAAATGGGATCTTATATGTCTTGTGTGGGCCTAGTGGTTTTTAGGTTCATTTATAGGGTTGTAAACGAATCGGACAAACACGAACGGAGCCTTGTTCATGTTCGTTCGTTTAATTTTAACTGGACAAATAAACGGACACGAATACTTAAACGGACGGATTTTCTTGTTCATGTTCGTTTATTAAGAAAATGAGTTGTTCATGTTCGTTTATGTTCGTTCATTAAGATACTAAACGAACGCTAAACGAACATAAACGATCGAACATGAATGAACATAGACAAACAAATATAAACTTTATTAAATTATGCACAATATATTGTTTTATAAGTGTTGTTTTGTTTAAACAAACCAATTTTAAAATTATATAATTAAAATATATGATATACGAACATAAAGAAATAAATGAAAATAAATGAACGCATAATCGGACGTTCACGAACATAAATGAACTGACGCGACTTTTGTTCATGTTCATTCATTTAACTAAACGAACGTAAAATATTGTTCATGTTCGTTCATTTAATAAATAAACGAACATAAAAGAACTTTTTACCGAACGGTTCATGAAATGTTCACTGAACGTTCAGTTCGTTTACTGAATGTTCACTTGTATCAGTTAGGCCTTGTTTGGCTTTGTCTTTTTTTTAGGTCTTTTTCTCTTTTAAATTGGCTTGTTTAATTGAGAGGGGATAACTTGTATTGTATTTTTGTTTTCTCTCTTTATGGGTTCTTATATAAGTTGTTGACTTTCTAAAAAAAAAACTAACCATTGTTTAGGTCATCCTCAATGCATAAATATTTTTTTGAGTTCAATACAGTGACACCTAGACATTGCACTTTCTTACACCAAAGTTTCACAATGGATAAACTTTGCAAAGTAAAATGAGTGGGCACATAGGTTGTACTATCTTAATTTACTTTTCAATATTTGTATACATATTAAATAAAAAAAGACATGCAACCACTAGATGGTGTATATATTGTTTTTTATTTAATTAATTTAATTATGATCTTGGTCCCACATCACTAGTGTATTATGCGTATGTGCAGAGAAAAACATTAATTTAACGTGTGTTTATGTGTCATTTCCACAATGCATTGTGCGTATGACAACTCCTCCACTACGTATGCCACATATACACATTGCGGATGGCCTTAGTCTTTTTTACTACATGATTTTGTTTGAACCCTAGGATATTTGTTTCATTAAGATAACTTTTAATCTGATTTTTTTGACGGTAAATTCATGTGTCATGAGTTCAACATCATATCACATGGAGTCAAATAAGGTAAAACTCTCACTTATTTGAGAGGTTAACATAGCCAACTTAAGGTTGAAGGGCTGTTTGAGAGAACATGAAAACCTTATTCACAACACCCATCAACAATTAAATAAATTGAGGGAACATGAAAACCTTGCGATTCAAGGGCTGTTTGAGGTTGATACAAAACATTAAATAAGTTTTATGTCAAATAAACAAACAAACATATGTTTACAAATCGGCAACTGTTAAAATACCTTCCAAACTTTCAAGGGTAGTTTCTGTCATAACAGAAACTATCCTTCTCTAACTCTAACTTTTGTTTTTCTTTTGTTGCTTTTGTGTTGTGCAGGGACCAAAGTTGGCTTCTCTCTTTCTTGGGATATACTAAGTCCCGGTTGCTTGCTTATCTTTATCAAGTCACCTACCCCATGTGGGTTTGCAGAGGTTGAGTGTTCCCCTTATCAAAGATGTTGAGTGTTCCCCTTTCCATGGTGGCTGTCTCTTCATCTCTGCCTATATAAACCCTCTCTTGGGTTTGTGTTATGCAACCTTTCAAGTTAATCGATGTCTACTCTTTACAAAGTGTAGTCTAGTGTTCTTGTTTGGTTCTTGCAAGACTGATCTCATAGATCAGCTTGGTGTTTAATTGTTATCATTCTGCTGTTTCAAGCATTGTTGTTGTTTAATCTGATTGACTCACTTTAGAGTTCAATCTTGTTGTGTAACTTGTATTGCTGCTGGTTTAATAAATTGAATCAAGGGGAGGTTGGTTGGATTCATATCCGTGTGTTCTTTACCATTTTCACATGGTATCAGAGCTACGGCTCTATCGATTCAGTGATCTCAAGATCTAGGGTTTCAATCAATTTGGGGGTTTCCGAAATTGGTGACTTCTCTGGGCTTATCTTTGATTTCTCTTCGTTAATCGCTGGGTTAATTGCTGGTTGGAGTAAAATTGGATGATTTAGGGTTTGATCCTTGAAACCCTAATTTTTCCTAATTTGGGCGTTTGTGACTCTTGAGGTCTCTGACGCTTATTGGGACCTATTTGCCTTATAATATCTCTTTTTAGAATATTGTGAGGCTTTTTCCGCTATCTGCTTCTCAAAGCACTGTAAGTCTCACTTTCTTCCTTTAAGATTAACAAGGCCTTAGTTTTTTGGGTGCAAACGGGTTCGGTTAACACCTTGACCCTCCATCTTGAATGGAGTGGAAACCTGCTCTGGCCAACCCCAGTCCAAAGACTTAGCCTTTGTTATATCTTGGGTGTGAGTTTCTTTGTTTTTTTGCTTTTTTTTGAAGTTGTTTGTTATTTGTTTTTTGCCTGCTTTTCTGCTTGCTATTTGTTTATGTGCTTGCTTTTCTGCTTGCTCCTTGCTTTTCTGCTTGCCTGTATTGATCTCTGTGTGTTATTATGGCTGGTGATGACCTTATTAGCAGTCTTAACTTGGGTAATCCTCTGCACCTTCATTCTAATGACATTAGTTCTAGCTCTATTGTGTCAGTCAAACTCACTGTAACTGAGAACTATAGGGTTTGGGCTACTGCTATGACTCTTACTATTAATACTAGAAATAAAATTGGCTTTACAAATGGAACATGCCTTAAGGCCACTTATGCCAGTAGTAGTAGTCTGTCTAATCAATGGGATAGATGCAACTCTATTGTTTTGTCATGGATTTTAAACTCTGTGTCTGAGGATTTATATCTGGGTCAAATTTTTTCTGATAATGCTGCTGAAGTATGGGCTGAACTTAAAGAAACTTATGATAAACTTGATGGCTCCATCATTCTAAGTCTTATGCAAAAGATCAATAACTTTAAACAAGGATACCTTACTGTCTCTGAGTATTATCATAAACTGAACTCTCTTTGGAGAGAATTTGACATTATGACCAAATTGCCTAAATGTTCTTGCTCTGCTAGGGAAGATGTGTCAAAACATAATCAACTCATAAAACTTATGCAATTTCTTACTGGTCTTAATGAAATGTATCAACCAATCAGGAGTAGCATTCTCTCCAGAGAATCTCTCCCTGATGTGAAAGAAGCTTTTGTTGTTGTATCCAGAGAAGAGTCTCACAGAGGCATTGCCTCTTCTTCTTCTGGTTCTGAATCTAAAAATCAAGTTGCTAGTTTTATTGCTAAAACTAATTGGTCTAATAATGGAAATAAAAACAAAAAGGGCTATGTTGCTGACAATAAGAAGTATGTGACCAATAGCAATAACAAAAATCCTAACTGGACTTGTACTCACTGTGGCAAAACTGGTCACACCAGTGATAGATGTTATGAAGTTGTTGGGTATCCCATTTGGCATCCTGGTCATAAGAAAACCTCTTATAGTGCTAATTCTAGTTCTATGTCTTCTTCTGTGGAAAATGGACCTAGTTCTATGACTTTTACCAATGACCAGATGATAAAACTGATGAGTCTTATCAAAGACATGCCTTCTAGCAATGTGCAGGCCAACTTACTAGGTATGGCTAGTTTTTTAAACAACAACATTTTTTTCAATGTTAACTTTCACAAGTTTTATAATAACAACACCTCTGTTCTTCATGTTAGTTTTGGGTGGATTATTGATTCAGGGGCAAACCAACACATGACTGTTAATACTTTAAACATGTTTAACATTACTGACATTTCTGATCTAAATCTCACTGTGGGACATCCCAATGGTACTCTGGCTAAAATCATGTATATTGGAAATCTTAAACTTTCTGCCAATGTTACCTTATATGATGTGTTGGTTGTCCCTGAGTACCAAGTTAGTCTTTTTTCTGTTCATAAACTTATCAAAGATAGTAGGATGCTTGTTGGTTTTGATGAATCTAAATGTTACATTCAGGACATGACCCAAAACAAACTCATGGGGACTGGGAGTGAAAATGGTGGTCTGTATTTGTTTGATTCTCCCACTTTTGTTACTATGGTAGGTAATCTTTCTGTTACTTGTCATGTTTCCAAGTCTTTATGGCATAGCAGACTTGGTCATCCTTCTGACCAAGCTGTCAGCCTTCTTCAACCTGACCTTAAGTTCACTAAAGGGTCTCATGTGTCTCCTTGTGACATCTATCACAAGGCCAAACAGACAAGAGAAACCTTTCCCTTAAGTGATCATAAGTGTTCTGCTATTGGTGATCTTGTGCACTTAGACCTTTGGGGGCCTTACAAGGTCACTAGCAGAGAGGGTTTTAGATATTTTTTGACCATTGTTGATGATTATACCAGGGCTGTGTGGATTTATATGGTTAAAACTAAAGATGAAGTGTATAATCTGTTTGTTAGTTATCTCAATCTGATTCACAATCAATTTAAATGCAGTATTAAAACTGTGAGATCTGACAATGGCACTGAGTTTATAAATAACAAAATGAGTAACTTGTTTGACACCTTTGGTATTATTCATCAAACTTCCTGTGCTTACACCCCTCAGCAAAATGGGATTGCTGAGAGAAAGCACAGGCATCTGCTCAATGTTTCTAGGAGTCTGTTGTTTCAAAGTGGTCTTCCTTTAAGTATGTGGCCTGAATGCATCATAACTGCTGCCTATTTAATTAACAGGTTGTCGTCTTCTGTTCTGAGTGGGAAATCTCCTTTTGAGCTTGTGTATGGTCAGAAACCAAGACTTTCTCATTTGAGAAGCTTTGGTTGTTTGTGTTTCTCTTCTGTTCTTAATAATTCAGATAAATTGTCTGCTAGGTCTGAAAAGTGTGTTCTAATTGGCTTCTCTGGTACAAAAAAGGCTTACAAAGTTTATGGTATTGACTCTAAAATGGTTTTCTACTCTAGAGATGTTCAATTCTATGAAACTATTTTTCCTTTTAAAATGAAGTCTAAAGTTCAAACTGATAAGAACCCTGACTCTACTCTAAATGATCTGAATTTCTTTGATGAAATGCATACTGACCATAATCCCAATGATGAACAGAGGGGGAATTTTCCTACACCCAATGATGATGGTGGTGCCCCTTCATGCCCTAGAAGTACAAATACTTCTATTGATGGTGAGACTGCTGGCACCGCAACATCTATGGGTGACAACACTCTAACTGAGGGAAATGTCCCTTCCATTCCTGAAAATGCTCAACTCAATCCCACTCACAACATAAGTCCTGTGCAGCCTGCTCTTAGGAGATCCACTAGAAACATTAAGGCTCCTGCTAGACTTAATGACTACATTGTTAATAGTAGTGTCAGATATGGTCTTGAGAAATATGTGAGTTACTCTAATCTGAGTCCTGTTAATTATTGTTTCTCCACTACCTTAAATAAGTCTGTTGAACCCTCTTCTTATGATGAAGCTGCAAAAAACATTAACTGGGTTCAAGCTATGAATGATGAAATCACTGCCTTAAAGGAAAACAATACTTGGACTGAATGTGAGCTTCCTAAAGGAAGAAAACCTGTTGGTAGCAAATGGTTATGGAAAATAAAATACAAATCCACAGGTGAAATTGATAAATACAAAGCCAGGCTTGTAGCCAAGGGCTTCAGCCAGAGGGAGGGATTTGATTATAATGAAATTTTTAGTCTTGTTGTTAAAATGTCCACTGTTAGATGTTTAATCACTGTTGCTGTGTGTAATAATTGGAGTCTCTTCCAATTAGATGTCAATAATGCTTTTCTTTATGGTGACTTAACTGAGGATGTTTACATGACTCTGCCCCCTGGCTTTGATAATCACAAGTCTAAAGTTGTGAAACTGAATAAGTCTCTTTATGGCCTTAAACACGCCCCAGGCAATGGAATGCTAAATTAAGTCTTATTCTTAATGAACATGGCTTTTTGCAATCTAAGTATGACTATTCTTTGTTCACTAAGAAATCTGGGCATGTGTTTTTGGTCCTTCTTGTATATGTTGATGACATTGTCATTACAGGCAATGATGTTAATGAAATTGAGAAATTCAAAGTGTTTTTGAAATCTAAATTCCAAATCAAAGACTTAGGAAAGTTAAAATACTTCCTAGGTATTGAAGTTTTGGAAAATAGTAATGGTGTCTACCTTAGTCAAAGAAAATATTGCTTAGATCTATTACATGAATATGGTCTGCTTGCTGTTAAACCTGTTGACACACCTTTACCTGAAAATACCACCCTTAATCACATTGAATCTGCTGATGATAAAGCTTTGAAAAACATTGGGAACTATCAAAAACTGGTAGGCAAGCTAATTTACTTAACTCATACCAGACCAGATATTTCCTATGCTGTTCATTGCTTGAGTCAGTACATGCATGCCCCTCTTGAGTCTCACTTGGATGCTGCATTAAGGGTTTTGAGGTTCTTGAAAGGCTCACCTGGTAATGGTGTGCAAATCAACAAAAATGGGAATCTTAAGCTTAAAGCTTATGCTGATTCTGACTGGGCAAGATGTCCTGTTACAAGGAAATCTGTATCTGGGTACTGTGTCTTTTTGGGTGACTCCTTGGTCACTTGGAAAAGCAAGAAACAATCAATTTTGTCTAAATCATCTGCTAAGGCAGAATACAGAAGCATGGCTTCTTGTACTTGTGAAGTCATCTGGTTAAATAATCTGCTTGGTGACATGGGTGTGAAAATTTCTTTACCTGTGGTGTTGTACTGTGACAACAGTTCAGCACTTCAAATTGCTGGAAACCCTGTCTTTCATGAAAAAAACCAAGCACTTTGAGATTGATGTTCACCTTGTGAGAGAGAAAGTTTCTGCTGGTGTTATTAAGACTGAGAAGATTCATACTTCTCAGCAAACTGCTGACATTTTGACAAAAGCTCTTGGCTGTAAAAGCCATAAGTTTTTGTGTGATAAACTGGGAATGATGGACATGTTTGGAGTGCAAGTTTGAGGGAGGGTGTTAAAATACCTTCCAAACTTTCAAGGGTAGTTTCTGTCATAACAGAAACTATCCTTCTCTAACTCTAACGTTTGTTCTTCTTTTGTTGCTTTTGTGTTGTGCAGGGACCAAAGTTGGCTTCTCTCTTTCTTGGGATATACTAAATCCCGGTTGCTTGCTTATCTTTATCAAGTCACCCACCCCATGTGGGTTTGCAGAGGTTGAGTGTTCCCCTTATCAAAGATGTTGAGTGTTCCCCTTTCCATGGTGGTTGTCTCTTCATCTCTGCCTATATAAACCCTCTCTTGGGTTTGTGTTATGCAACCTTTCAAGTTAATCGATGTCTACTCTTTACAAAGTGTAGTCTAGTGTTCTTGTTTGGTTCTTGCAAGACTGATCTCATAGATCAGCTTGGTGTTTAATTGTTATCATTCTGCTGTTTCAAGCATTGTTGTTGTTTAATCTGATTGATTCACTTTAGAGTTCAATCTTGTTGTGTAACTTGTATTGCTGCTGGTTTAATAAATTGAATCAAGGGGAGGTTAGTTGGATTCATATCCGTGTGTTCTTTACCATTTTCACAGCAACGATTAGAAGTTTTAACAAATCCTCGTTTGAAATAAAAGTGGTGTTGGGACTGCTTACTGTAAGATGCTTATATCATTCCAAGTACTTAACGGTAAGAAAACACTAAAACGATTAAGCACATCAGTTATGTACTCAAACTACTCGTATTAGTAAACACAAAAGGAGTCTTAATATGTAATCTCATATACTTAAAAACAACCAGTCCCTCCAAAATCTAACCATTTTGCAGCGCGGAAACTAGCTGAGCTTGTTGAAAGTAGGAGTAGCGACCCCGATGGTTGGCTATGTCATGAGCACCTATGAAACTTAGGTGCTCGACTAACAATAAGCACATATTAAAAAGTAAACATAGTGTTTGGGGCGTGCACGATCATATTGCCTGGTCAAAGAATTTTTGGGTATGCTATTTGTGATTGTGCACACGCTTTTTTTTTGAATGGCAACTTTTATTAAGAACTAGCAAGGCGCTAGACAATTACAAGGAAAGAAGTTTAGGATGTTGGAGCCAACGATCCCATGTAAAATTAAATCTACTTCTAGCATTACACCAAGAAAAAGAACTAGAAGTAATATCATCAAAGATTACATCTTTCCTAGGCTTGGTTGAGGCAAACAGCAGCTTGTTCCTGTATGACCAAATATACCACCACGAAATATAAAAAACACCCTCCAGAATGGATTTGATATAAGATCCCAACCTAATGTCTGTAAACCAAGATAACCAATCCGTATAAGACCCAAGATGAGACCAAGGAAGATCCCACCAACGACAAATCATACGATGAATATCAGAAGCCATAAAGCATCTGAACAGGAGGTGAGAAATGTCTTCATCTTCAAAAGAACAGATAGGACAAACTGAAGATGGGACATGGATTCCTCTACGAATCAGGTTAACCCGAGAAGGAAGCCTATCAAGAGATACTCTCCAAGCAAAAATGTTTATTTTGATAGGAATGGACTTGACCCATCTGGTACCTCTAGCATCTTTAGGCAAGAAAAAATCATCCAAGTAATTTCTCACATCACAAACACGATACAAACCTGAACCGTTTAAAGACCAACTCCAACGATCCTCCATACCAGAGAGAGTGATAGTTTCCAGCATCTCTCTAAGTTGAACAAACTGGAGAGATTCGACACCTCCCCTGATAGCCCGACGAAAAGATAAATCAATAGAACCCTGGACTTTAGACGCGACAGTACAATCTTTATCCTCATCCAGAGCAAAAAGCCGGGGAAAGACACAACAAAGTTTCTGATCTCCAATCCAAACGTCATGCCAAAATTTCGTATGCATACCATTTCCAACTCTTTTTTTGCAAAAAGAGATCAAGTCTACTCCGTGGTTCTTAATATTCTGAATCTCCTTAATAATAGAACACCAAATAGAACGAGGAACAGAAGAACAAACCTGGATATTCGGACCATGAATAGCAAGCATGGCACGATACCAAAGCGACTTATCATTTGAGATAAACCTCCAGATCCATTTAAATAACAGTGCGCGATTTAGAGCAAAAAAACTCGACACACCCAATCCCCCATATTTCTTAGCCGAAAGAACTTTAGGCCAGTTAACCCACGAAATTTTCTTCTCGTTATCCTGAACCCCATTAAAAAAATCTCTGCGAAGAGTTTCCATAAGAGCAAGAATAGTCTTTGGAACTTTGAACAACGACATCCAGTAGATTGGAGTGGCACCTAGGACAGATTTAAGAAGCGTGAGCCGGCCACCTATAGACAAAGTTTTAATCTTCCAATTTGACAAACGGGATTTAATCTTTCTGATAACGTCGTCCCAAGCACTCACTCTAGTCATGTAATCTCCAACCATGACCCCAAGATATTTGAAAGGAGTTGACATAGTAGAGCAGCCAAGATCAGAAGCTACAGAAGCTACCATATCGTTAGAAATACCGATACCTAGTAAGTTACTCTTGTGTATGTTTATCTTCAGCCCAGAAACCAAGGAAAAGCAGTGGAGAGAATGCATGACACGAAATACATTTTCTCTAGACCATTCACCAATAAACACCGCATCGTCTGCGTAAAAAAGATGAGAGATACTAGTAGACCCATTAATATTAATGCCCTTAAAAGAACCCGCTTCGACCACTCTAAGAAAAGAATAATGCAGGGATTCCATGACAAGTAAAAACAGGTATGGAGCCAAGGGATCACCTTGTTTTAAACCACAATAAAATTTGAATTCCGACGTCGGGCTACCATTCACCAAGACAGAAGCTTTCCCTGAAACTAAGCTTCCATTAATCCACGATCTCCACTTACGGCCAAAGCCAAAAGAACGGAGAACATCGTCCAAGAAATCCCATCTCACCGAGTCATAAGCTTTGGCGAAATCCACTTTAAACATCATAGCATGTTTCTTCTTAGAATTACACCAAGATAACAATTCATTTATAATGAACGGCCCATCCAGAATTTGCCTGTTTGGAAGAAAAGCCGACTGAACCTCCGAAATAAGATTACACAACACCGAAGACAATCTAGTAGCTAAAATTTTCGTGACAACCTTGTAAAGACTGCCAATCAAACTAATAGGACGGTAATCATTCACAACCTTTGGGTCCACACATTTCGGAATGAGAGCAATGAAAGAGGAGTTACATCCTTTCGCAAAGGAACAATGATCAAAAAACCACATGACAGCAAGACTGAAATCTTTCCCAATAACATCCCAAAATTTTCGGAAAAAATCAAAGGTGAATCCATCAGGTCCAGGAGATTTGTTCTCTCCACAAGACCAAACTGCATTACGGATCTCCGTAGTAGTAATCGGCAACTCTAGCAAATCAGCTTGTTCAGAATTAAGACGATTTGGAAAAGAGAAATTAATCATACCTCTATTTCTACTAGGGGATTGAAATCTATTGGCGAAATGAGAGTGAAACTCATTTTTAACAAGACTAGGATCATCAATCCAAGTGCCATCCACCATAACACCTTTGACAGTCAAAGAGGAGCGTCTACGATTAATGACTCCATGAAAAAACTTGGAATTTTCGTCTGCTTCGATAGCCCATTGAATTTTAGCCTTTTGAAGATGATCACTAGAATCTAAGGATTTAATCTCCTGAAGTTGTTGAACAAGCCTCATCCTATCAAGAAGAATGTCATCATTAACGCCTCCTTGATCAAGCTGCACATCAATATCGTGTAACCTATCAGCAATAAGATTCCTTTGCTTCGACTGAAGATTCTTAACATCAGCCACCCAGCCCCGAATAACCTTCTTCAAAGCTTGCAGCTTTTTATTAAACCGGATCATGTCATTTGTATCTTTTAAATCAAAAGAATCCCAAGCCTGAGTCACCATTGGGATAAAACCACTTATCTTGGTCCAAGACTGATAAAATCGAAAGGGAGTAGGCCCATAGTCAACACGAACTTCACGAAGCAGAATGGGACGATGATCGGATAAATGCCTATCTAAACATACAGCCGACAAATTGGGGAACAAAATCAAAAGCCCTTCAGACACTAGAAATCGATCAAGTTTACTCATTTTATTTGCCGAGGGATGGGACCAAGTAAACGAATATCCCTCAAGTTGAATCTCATGTAAACCTGCAGTTGAAATGAAGTCATTAAAAACGGCAGCTCCATGCGGATTAAACATCGACCCCAAACGTTCTTCCTCTCTCCTAACTTCATTAAAATCCCCCATAAGAATACATTCACCATGAAACCTAGATATCAAAGACGAGATATAATGCCAAAGTTGTCTTTTCCGCGCACTAGCTTGAGGAGCATAGATGGAGATAATGAGCACTTTAGAATTATTAGGAATCCACTTACCATACAACGCAACAAAATTATCAGAAACAATGTGATGTTCTTTCAAAAACGTGTTAGAATCCCAAATACATAAAATACCACCAGAATTGCCGTTCGCTTCACTGATTTTGAACTCGAAAAAAGAGTTACCCCACAGATATTTAACATCCATATCAGTAACCGTATCCATTTTTGTTTCCTGTAAAGATAGAAAATTAATCCTATGCTTAATAACTAACTCCTTAGTCCAATCTTTTTTGGCCTTGGACCCGAGGCCTTGGATGTTTAAGGATAAACAATTCATTGGAATACTACATTCTCTCCTTTAGAACGAATAATTTTTTCCATATCATTTACACATCCATTCATATCGTAGCCCATAATATTACCAATTTTGATCATATCGTCTAAAGCATCTAGAATAGAACCACCTTTTTTCAAATTCATATTAGTGTTACAGTGATTGGAAGAACTATGATCTCCCTCTTCAAACACCTTAGAGTTTAAGTTATCACCAGACCTTTCTTGTGCAGCCACATGACACTTCTTAGATTTTGAAATACCACCAGACCCTTCTTGTGCAGCCGCATGACAATGAACACCGGACCCTGCTTGTGCTTCCACATGACAGTGAGCATTGGGTTGAGTAAAACCAGGAGGATGTGACAAACTAGGTGACTCAACCTCCTTCTGTCTTCCATCATCTTTTTTAAGCAGGTCGTAAATATTGAAAGGATCAGGGGACGACACCTTTTCATTACTTGGAAAAGCATTCTTCAAAACATCCTCATTATCACCAAAATATGTCTCCGAAACCGCCTCTAAGTCACTGTTTTCATTCAAATTAGCATTAGAAAAAACATCTTCTTTGAACCCACTGTTGCCATTATCATGCTCATCATCCACACTAGACTCGACCTCCTTAACATCTTTAAAAACCGGAGCCCATGTGGACAATTCTTTAGCCCTGATTATAAAAACTTTGCCACGAATAATGATCTTAAACTTATCGAGAATAATATCCTCCTGATTAGTTAGGATACATAATCGCTTTCGTGCAAACAAATGTTCATTACTTTCTTCAAGATCAAGAGCTTGACCCCAAATAGACCCGATTCTGTTAAACGTAGCCCTCGTCCATCCACGGGGTGGAACCCCTTCAACATCTACCCAAACGACACGCTCCTTTGAAACAAAATCCATTTGGGCATTACTAAGTTGACGAAACCAAGATGCTACACCAACATGTTGCATAAACTTTTGTTTAAAATGCATCGATTTCAAGTCAATCATCACCCACAGTCCCCCCATATACTCCACGCTGATGTTATTGAAACCCTCTTGCGATAAAAGAACAAGCAGATTTGGTATAGAAGCAAAACATTTAACTTCCCCCAAAACATGATTATCAAGGTTACAATTCGCGATGCAGTCTTCATCCAGAACTATGGAAGGTAAAGGACTATGGTTTGCTGATTTGGGATTATCTTTTAGCACCGAGCTAAATGACTGAGGTAATGGATTTTTACACTCATTCACTGGCCGAGTAGCAAAGTTAACCCCTGAAAATCTAACTTTCCGTAGATCACCACTACCCGTGACATTCAAAGAAGTCTTATTATTCACAGGAAGCCTACGAAAACGTGCCAGGTTAGCCTGGAATTTATAACGACCAACCCAAACCGTATTTAGGTTGTTCACCAATCTGTCAACACTAAAAACATTGATGAATTTGCCAAATCCAAATCTCTTCCCTTCCTTAGACCTCTTAAGTGGAATGTAAGAATCGACAACATGACCGTACTTACTGCAAGCATGAAACAAATCCTTGGCCGAAAAAACCTCAGGGAGATTAGAAACATACACCGAAACAGAAATCCTATCAACATCATCTTCATAGGATCTATGCCCACGTTTCTTTCGCGTAACCTCTTGCCAATCGTTTGCACCCATAATTCAGAAATTGAAACTAGGATTGAAGGAAAATCTTGAAAACAACCAATCACAACAAATAATTAAAAAAAAATAAACCAAACGAAACAATGTTCTATCTATGATGTACCACTTTTGTTGTCCCGCCTCTGGTGTCCCACCACAAGGATGTCCCACCTATGTCGTCCCAACTTTAGTGTCCCATCTATGATATACCATTCGAATCGTCATGGATCTGAATCGAAAATAAAAATTTTGGATTGAAGGGAGATCAAGGAATATGCTGTAAAAGGGGAATGGATTATGATGATTTGATGGGTTTAAGATTTGATGTGAATGGCGTTTGACCCCGCCGAGAATTAGATCGGAATTCCCCTAGGGTGTGAGGGTTTTGGATCAATTCTAGTGATCCCTTTGCAGACAGACAGACAGCGTATTTATAGTTCCCAAACTATTGATTACCTCTAAAAATTGTTAAACTTAAACACGTTGTTCAAAGTAAATTTTTGGGACTGCTATTTGTGATTGTGCACACGCATATTCTTTGAATGGAATATTTCAAAGCGGGTCCTATGTAATAAGACTTAATAAATTCGCTTCAAGTGTTATAATCGAGCATTTCTTACAATCCATGAGCTCGTTACTGTTGAAGATTGAATTACCGGTCCGTTTTTATGTTTCATTCATCACTATTTATATATTAAAATACATGAGAGAACCCTAATGACCACCCTAATGACCAGAACCCATATACGAGCTTGGGCCTTTAATAATTACGAGTATAACTTATATATAAGACGTAAAAATTATATTTTTTCCTAACAAGAAGCATAAACAAACAGTACAAGCATATATATATTATGTGTCTATCATGATCTACACATTTGCACACATTTACTATTATTGATATACTTAATTTTATGCTTTGCGTAATTTATCATATTTACGTTATGGTTTATCTACTTTTGGACTGATATGTGTCCAAATCATAAAACACTTCTCTATATACCTAAACTAATTGAATAATCTAAGATAGGGCAGTTTATACGGACCTCCTATAGGAGGGTTTTGCAATCATTGCATGCATTGAGTGGTTGTACCGTGTGCATCGTGGTGTTGTACTGTGTGATTCGTAGTTTGTACGGTTGACCATAGGAGGGGTTTGTATAGTATACTCCGTATTTAGTAGCTTTAATAGAATTTGAAACTCTAGGCTTGTAAAACCAAACATTAATTGTTGTTTTAAACGAAAAAACCCTTGTTTTGGATCATTGGATGGCGATAGGTGATTGACTTCGTCAAGATATTCTTATATATATATATATATATTTTTATATATATATATATATATATATATATATATATTTGACCGGCCAAACCCCCATTCTTGTGTACCTTCCAAACTGAAGGGAATACCCCATGACTCGAACCCGTGACCTTCCGAAGATGGGAACCACTTGCGTGGGAAACCCACCTTACCAACTGAGCTAGGCTCCGTTGGCTCGTCAAGATATTCTTATTCCGGATATATATTTTTTTTTTTTTTCTTTTTTCTTTTTTGAAGTTTTCAAGTTTGTTTTTCTTGCTCACATTAAACCATGCATGTACCTTTTAGACACCATAGGCTATTATTGCACACGGGTGATGAGTTATATTGACCTTAAAAACCATCGTATCTAATGCAAACGTGCAAAAACAACAATATTGTTATGTCTTAATTATGGTTGTTTATCGCATATCTCTTCTCTTTTACCGTATATAATAAGAGAATATACAAAACGAACAATTAATTATTTAAGGATTTTTAACTAGACTAATGGAAAAACTCGATTTTATCACGTAAGTGAAATTGAACCTTCTAATTGATCAATTGAAAGTCAAAATTGATCAAACTTTGACAAATTTTGTTAAAAAAATTGGTGGAGAAAAAAACATAAAAATATATGTGTCAAATTTACGAAAACAAAAACTAAAAAAAATGAGGTAATTAATAAAATTTTAGTCGTTAAATTTTAAATATCATATATATGTAAGTTAACTTATCAGTTTTCATGTTTTTTAATAACTTTATAAATTTAAAAAGTACCACTAAACTTTATGCCCCTTGGACTTTACATATATACTATATTAAAAAATAAATAAATAACATATACGTTGTTGTTATTTATAAATATTATTATCACCACTTCACAATAGATTGAATTAATGTACATGCATGGGATTATAAAATCAAGATGAAAGAAAGAGTTACTGTGATATGTAAATGAATTCACGAGATTGTACATATACTAACGAATCATGTTATTATTCTTTATCAATTTAATAAGGATGTCCGCAAAGGTATTTTTTTCTAATATTCGTGTTCAATAAAAACTCATTCATTTTAATTAGTTTACCACGTGCGTACACGGGTTTAAATATTAAATACGCTGGTATTATTATTAACAAGAATATACATATCAAAATATAAGCAAGGGCTTACTGTGATATGAAAATAAATACAAGAAATTTACATATAACAACGACCCATGTAATTCATCTTTATAGTTTAAATAAGAATATGCGGAAAAGCATTATTTTAAACCTTGTCTTTAAATTTCTCCAATTGTCATTACGTGCTATTAAACATGCATAATGTCTACAACATAATCAATAGTTAAATTTAAACATCAACATTCACCTCAACACAATGTTAGCTAAACAAAGTCAAATCCTTCGTCCAATAAAAATCTATATAAAATATTAATCGATATAAAAAACTCTGGACAAGAACAAATCTAAATGATGAAAAAAAAAAAAAAAAAATTGTTAGAGCAAGAAATACGAATAGGTTATTAGATTTGTATTCCTATGACTTTAGGATTAGCATAGGGATTAAAGTTGTATTTTATCTTTTTATGTTATGTAATAAGTATAAATATCCCTTCAAGTGTCACTTGAAGGGGTGTGTTGCAATAATAGTTTTATCATTTTCACTCACCACTTCCTCTTCCTCTCTCTCTAAGTCTTAGAACCTCACCATGGGTGTGTTTGGCTTATACAAAGACAGACCACCTGATCCATAATAACATCAATCTAATATGAAATATCCGATCCCACGATAATTGATGAAGATGATAATTATAAATTATTTATAGGTATTTTCATATAAGAATACACAAATGTTCACTAAATTAGACTTTCATTAAAACCATGTTAGTGTGATTTACGTAAAAACCCCATGTAGGCACGGGGTTTAAAACTAGTATATGGGTTTAGTATCAATTTTGTATGGATGTGTATTCGATTGAGGTTAAATTCAAGTCATACGCAGATTGACGAGGATCCTCCTCGGTGAATTAAGATAACCTAACAAGAACGCAACATACTTAGTTATTAAGTAAGTGACATTAAACTTTAACCATGTTTACACATAGCCTAACACGACATATATGAAAAGGTTTGTAGGTTATATGAGTTAATAGCACCTCCAATCTGTGTTTAAAAAAGCTTGCATCAGACGCGCCTGAGGCGTGATGCGTTGCGATGCACGACCCTATTGCATCAGACACCATATTACGTTGCGATCACGGGATGCGTGGTGATGCACGCGCATCAGGCACACATTAGCCGAGGCATGCATCAGCGCTTTTTAGGGAATCGTGTACTTTTGGCCTTATAACATAAAATTAGACTTAATAATGTGTACTGTGCTTATTCTCATGGGCTTTACTTTTAAGATGTAGGTCCAATTTGACCAATAATTTATAAAGGATAAGACTTTTGATTTTAGTTTTCGACTATTTATCTAACTATATGTAAAGATTGAGTTGCATGTGATTGAATGTGAGCATTAATGACATAAGTCAAGAAACTCTATTATACAAAATAAGCTACAAAAGTTCGTAAATGTGGAGCTTAATTTGAAAGCTTTTAATAGCTTTCAATCTTTCATCACTTTACAAACCATAAATGTTTTGAAAAAAAAGAAACTATGCAAAAATATTTAATATATATAGTCATTCTTTAAAGCCTCATTGATGAAGCCATAGCTTTAAGCCTTTAATACACCTAAAAAAAAAAAAAAAAAAAAAAAAAAACTTCTTGCAATCCACCTCCCTGAGAAGCCCAAAAATCTCTCTGCTACAATTATAAAAAAAAACTGCCTACAATAAAAGCTTTTCAGCTGTCCATCGCCTCTTCCTTCGATCTTCTCAGCATTAAATGTGGCAAGATATCTTTCATGTACCTGGAACTATATAAATAAGCCTTTTAGGTCATATGAGGCACCCACACTTTCCACCTATACCTGCTGTCACAGTATGTCAAAGTGTCTTTTGATTGTTAAAAACTATTATTCAGACTGTTTTTGGAAAAAGGTTAGAGTGGTACAGTTCTATCATTTTCTTAAACGGATTCTAAGCCTCAACTGTGTTTGTATCATTACTTCAATTCCCCTTTTACAAAAGTCAAACAAGAAGCAGGTCAAAGAAAACGATCACTTTATTGAGCTTAATGGTTCCACAGCGGTCCGCAAGGTTGGCAACAAAGTTGATGGTTTTCTGAGGCACCCGTTCCAGCTTATGGAGTTTGATATGCATGCTTTTTGTGTTGCAGATGTTACAGTTGTATTGGTAGGTTGATATGCATGTTTTTTGTGTTGCAGATGTTATTGGGTTCATTACAACTGTGGGCAAATCTTCACAGCCAAGAATAGGGTCTTAAAAACTTGATTTTTCACTTATAAATGAAAGGTACTGCCTACTTTGTGTAATCGCATTTGCAATATAGACTGTTATGGTCCCAGGTTGAAAATAGACTCATAAATAGTGGGTGTTTTCCTGAAACATGGGCCAAACTTTAAGGGTCACCCTATGGGGAAAATTGGGAGATCAGCTACTGAAGATGATGTCCAGTCATTGTGAAAAGTACACTATAATCCTCACTTCCATGAGTGCTAAATACTACAATGGTTAGTATAAGGTTATGTGGATCGTCTACCGCTTAACTATCTGTTGATCCTACTTTTTGAAGCATCTCTATCTTACAGGTCAGCTTGGCATATTTAGATGTTCATCTACGCTTATTCTGGATAGTGATGAGATTCCCGCTATTGTTGAATCTAAATCCCAGATAAGGTATTCATTATCATACATTTAGCTACATTGACAGCTTCAAAAATATTAAAGACTGATAAAAATTATGAATTGCAGCGATGCTGATGCTGCTGAACCAAGTGTGCCTATTTCAGAGTCTAAAGCAGAAAATGGAACTCTTCAGGACCTATTGGCCTTGGGCCGTGACCGTAGAAAAGATGTGCTTTACTTTTTATCCAAAATCCAGAGTGTTATAAGTAATAGCATGTTACCTGTTGTGTTTCTAACCAGCTGTTGTTTTGCAGTTTGTAACATTCCACTATGAAGCTGAGATCATGAACATCCGGACAAAGAACAGCTAGTATTACCCTGCATGTGGTGGTGGGAAATGCAAGAAGGGTGTGACCCGCAAGGATGGCCAACTCTGGTGTGACGCGTGCAATAAGCCTGTGAACTACCTGATGATGTACCCTCCTAACGGGTCGAAGGACTCCCCTTCGAGCCTGTAGAAAGCCCTCCCTTCGGAGGCCCAGGTTAATCTTCTAACACGTTTCATTGGCGTAAAACCATTCGCCTGCGAACTGGTTATCATGTGGGAATCCGCCAATCGAAGCCCTAAGCCCTTCGGGGTATTCCTGACGAAGGGACTAGCACGAAGGACCATCCTGACCTGGTCAAACCCACGTCTCCTCTATCCCTTGGCTTTCCTGCCAAAACAGAGATCGTGAGCTACAAAGCCCTAGCGGTTACCACTTTCCATGGGACGCCCCCATGATCTCCGAACTATGTGCAACCGCCCACTATGCCCTATTTCTCCCCTATAAATAGCATAGTCGGGCCAAAAACTAAGTAAGTTAACTTCACTCTCTAAATTTACGACCTACATTACCATTACACATACTTACTCGCACGCCGGAGGTGGTTCGCAGGGTCCAACCCCTGCGCAATCACTTAACGTAGTGTCTTCGTATTTCTTATTTTCAGGTTAAGAACAAGCTTGGCGCAATCTCAACACCCCATTATTCCTTTGATCACCATCGAAGGCTTGGTTGGCAATTATTTGTTCAATCAGTGGCGCCATCCATGGGACCGCTACAATTGGTCTCGTTAATTCCGAGCTTATAACCTACCAACTAATCTCACTATTATTCCGGCATGGATCAAGGAAGAGAAGATACTCCCCCACCGGGTTTCTCTACCTTAACACCAATACCAACCGACGACCCTAACAACCTTCCCCCAATAACCGCCTCCACCTTCACAACACGTTCTCACCCAGAAATCACAACCAACAATCATGCTTCGACATCAGCCAACCCAGAACCTGTCATTAGCCCAGCCTTCGTCGAAGCCAACCACGAAGTGTTGGAAACCCTTTTAAGGGATCGTAACAGACAAGTCAGGAATGCTGAGGTGCGAAGGGAGTTGGAATACTCGAGTGATGAGTATGATGAAGAAATGGAGATGGAACCTAGGCCTCCGACCCAAGGGCCAACCCTATCGGCCTTAAGAATTGGGTCTCCAATTGGTCGAAGGCTAAGCAAAAGGTCTGTTGGTTTCGAAGGAGTCCCCGAGAGGGCTCCGACAAGAAGAGAAGGGGCGGTTACCGAAGGCTCTAACGGTAGGAGCCAGCTTAGGGAAGAAAGGGGGGTGACCTTGCCTCCCTTGCTAGCAGCTCATCTTGGAAGGACTGAAGCTGGGGTTCCGTTGCAGCCTTCTCACGCATCAGGCGTAGAAGGCAATCCGTCTACAATTAATATGGGAGGAAATCTTCCTCCCAATGGTATGTACCCCTCGTTCCAAACTCAGTCTTATCCTCAAAATTTATATCCTCCAGTAAATGGACAGCCTAATAACCCAAGCTTCCCCCAAAATTATGGGAGCATGCCCTTCGGCCATCCTATGGCGTACCCTCCGTACGCCATGGGAAACAGTTACCCGTTTGCCATGAATACACCTTATCAGTCCTACCCAGGCCAGACTCCTATGGGAATGCCCCCAAACAGCAATCCATACAATACTGTCCCCATGTATGCACCACCTTATAATTGTCTATATTCAGACCCTATGGGTTCAGCTACACCTTTTGTTAGATGGATAGAAGATTACCCATTGCCTGATGGGTTAAAAATGCCTTCACATGTCGGGACTTATGATGGGAAGGGGGATCCGGACAATTTCTTACACTTGTTCGAAGGGGCTATCAAGATGCAAAAGTGGGTTATGCCGGTGGCCTGTCATATGTTTACATACACCCTACGGGATTCTGCTCGTATTTGGTGGAATGGGTAAAAGCCTGGTAGCATCGTCAACCTTGATGATCTCAAAGCTAAGTTCCGATCACACTTCAGTCAGCAAAAGAAGTTCACAATGACTCATTTAACGGTGCACAACATCAAACAAAAAGATAACGAAAGCACCAGGGCCTTCGTTACTAGGTACACCGATGAGACTTTGCAAATTTTGGGTCTTCATGAAGATCAGCGTATTTCTGGTTTCGTACATGGCCTTCGGAATCGGAGTTTGGTGGAATTCTTGTCCATTGACCTTCCGACAACTTACAAGGGGTTGACCGAAAAGACGTATACTTGGATCGAAGCAAAAGAGGTGTCCACTAATGGGGCTCCGATAGATAAATATAGCAACAACAAGTTTTCGAAGCATTCTTCGTGGGAGGGGTCCAAGAGCAAGAACAAGAACAGAGATAGGTTTTCTCCGTACAACAAAGGCCCCAACCATGGTTTGCTAAGCAGTCAATCGAAGTCTCCGAAGGAAATACTTGCTACGGAGAAGGCAGCCAAAACCTTCGAGGCGCCTCCCCGTATGACAAGTAAGGGCAAAAACAGGGATACCAGCAAGTACTGTCACTTCCACGAAGACAATGGCCATGATACGAACAGTTGCAGGGAACTAAAGAAACAAATTGAAGAGGCCGTAAGATCTGGGCAATTGGCACACCTGGTAAAAGGAATCAAGAAAGGCAAAGAAAAGATGACTGACACTCAAATGGCCAAGGATACTAACCCTAACGAAGCCCCCATACTAATGATACATCGAAACGAAACCACTTCGAAAAGGAAGGTACCGGAGCAGGAAGCAAACGAGGTAAGGGAAATAACGTTTTCCCCCATCGCAGGCAGGATCCCTTCGAATGATCCGGTGATTATCAAAGTCCTAATCTTTAGCCAAGAAATAAGGGGAGCTTACATGGACTGCGGAAGCCCTTGCGAAGTCATATATGAACATTGCTTTCGAAAGCTTTCGCCTGCGGTCAGGTCTCAAAGGGTTGACTCAAAGATGCCTTTAGTAGGGTTTTCTGGCGAACGCTCGTGGCCTCTAGGAGAAGTTCCGCTGGAAATAACAATCGGAGAAGGCAGGATTGCAAGGACAGAAACCCTCATGTTTACTATCGTAAGGTCCAACTCTCCTTACAACTTGTTGATAGGGAGGACCGCCATGCAAAAGATGGGTATAGTAGTCTCCACTATACATGCAGCGGTGAAATTTCACACACCCAACGGAATAGGGACGGTATTTTCTGAGCACAGCCCGAAGGATAGCAAGAAAAAAAGGGAAGGTTCTAAAAAACCTCCGAATGATGTTATCAGGAGTGTGGATGTCGAAGAAGATATCGTCACAAAAAAGCATCACGCAAAACGAAGAGTGGAAGGCGAAAAGCGATCTCCAAATAGTTCCACAGCAGACTTGAAGAAGCCACACAAAGCCGAGGGGAAGGTCTTCGAAGGGACACATTCTAGGAACACCAGAACTCCTCAGGCACCGATGACTGATGACAAGCTCTACGACAAGGAATATCGACTCAAGGGGTTCAAACCCATTAAGTCAACGAAGCAAGGAGTCAAAGCCAACCCTTCGAAGTTCAAAGCAGCTATTGACCTACCAGCTCCAAGATCATTGAAAAGACGTGATAGTCCAAGCTCCATCAAGAGTCAGACATCCGCAGAAGTCCTCAACGAAACACCTTCCGGACACAGCCAAAATGGAGAAACTCCCCCAACAGCAACGGAGGGATGGAAATTATACACTGACGGAGCCTCAAGCTCCGATGGTTTCGGAACAGGTTTAATCCTAATTAATCCGGAGGGAAAGGAGTACAGTTATGCACTACGTTTTGAATTCAAGGCCACAAAAAATGAAGCAGAGTACGAAGCCTTGCTGGCTGGCCTTCGACTCGCGAAGGGCATGAAGGTTCATGACCTCTCCATCCTCGTAGGCTCACTTTCAGTCACTAGTCAAATCAAGGGTTCTTACAGAGCAAGGCAGCCAATAATCAAGGAATACTTGAACGAAGTTAAAAAGCTCCTTCAGGGTTTCGAACGACACAAAGTGACAAATGTCCACATGAGCCAAAACAAAAAGGCGGAAGCCCTAATCAAATTAGCATCGACTGCTTTCGCTCATCTACCCAGCGAGGTTTTAGTGGAAGTATTGGCCACCAGGTCAATTGCACGAAGTGAAACATTTGATGAAGGCTCCAGCTGGATAGCACCAATAGAAACGTACTTGATAAGCGGCATTTTGCCCAATAATTCAAAGTCGGCACGAAGAATCATAGTCAAAAGTCCCCAGTACAGGCTCATAGGCAATAATCTCTACAAAAGGCGTCTTTCATCTCCTTGGCTTCGTTGTGTCGAATTAAAACAGGCTTCGAATATTCTATACAATGCTCATGAAGAATTTTGTGGAAGACACACAAGCCCTAGAGCCATCGCCTCGAAGGTAACAAAATGGGGTTATTACTGGCCATCCGTACTAGAAGACGCAAGGGAAGCAATCAGAACATGCATGGTATGTCAGACACACTCCAAAGCCCGGAAACCCTTAGAGTATTATGCAACATCTAGCATAATAGTAAGGCCTTTCGGTCAATGGGGAGTTAGCATAATCGGACCCCTACCATTAGCTCCCGAAGGGGTACAATTCTTGGTCATAGCCATCGATCATTTCACCAAGTGGGTTGAGGCCAAGCCGTTGGCATCAACAAAAGGAAAAGATGTGGAAGAGTTCATGTGGGAACACATAATTTTCAGATTTGGAATCCCACAAGTTATCACCTCTTACGAAGGGCCACACTTTGCCGAAGGAGTGTTCCCTTCTTTCTGCAAAAGCCTGAATGTGAAGCAAAGGTTCGTTTGTGTTGACAAGGATATTGTCACCGAAATCGAGATGAAGCTAGGGCAATATCAGCATAAGTGGGCAGACAAACTTCCCAAAGCCTTGAGGGCATATAGGAAGTTGTCCTTCGAATAAAAGCTAACAAAACCAAGTGAAAGAGCCTAGCGTCAAAGAAAAATTAATGTGGCAAAAAGACATAGAAGCTCGAAGGGCAGAAGCAAAAAATGTCTTGAACAAGTTTGGACATGACGCCAACTCTCGTAAGTCTTACATATAAGAACTTACCTTTCTTTAAAAAGCACTTAGTTGTTTTCAATTTCATGTAACGCAGTCTTCTCACATGGGAAAGAAGCATTAATGGTAGGTGTCTAGTGTTCATTTCTTCAAATGATGTAATCATCCCTACCCACTTAATGATATAACATGTTTCCCTCAAAATCTCTTGTTCCATTTTATACAACATAGATTTGTTCAGCCAAGTATTTTACAAGTTTCAATGTCGAAGGATGAAGCAAGGCACGTGTCTTGTATAACATTAACATCCATTACAATTCACATTAACTTTCCTATGAAGTCTTAGGGTATTAAAAGCCCTCTGTAACTTAAGGATAAAGACGGAGTGGGTCACGACCCTCTGTCGCAGTCAAATTATACGATTGCATAAAATCTTGGTCCAAAATACACACAATAAGGTTATAACCTTAGGTTGTATGTTTACGTTCTTGTAATGAGCGTAAGAGAAGATAAGCATGGCATCAAAAAAGGAGAGTATTCCTCCAA
Source organism: Artemisia tridentata subsp. tridentata (assembly GCA_021014915.2). Taxonomy (NCBI): domain Eukaryota; kingdom Viridiplantae; phylum Streptophyta; class Magnoliopsida; order Asterales; family Asteraceae; genus Artemisia; species Artemisia tridentata. The sequence goes on from CP139506.1 coordinate 377,926,425, forward strand.
ATTAAGATTCACAAAGACTACGCACAGGCGTAGCTATCATCAAAAGAGATAATTGTTTAAAGTTATGGGACGAAGCCCAGACAAACTATTCCAACAGGCACACGCCTGATAAAAGCATGATAAATTGTCTTAAACAAAGGCACCAGCCTTTAAACATAACCAAATTGTTTTAAAGGGTACACGCCACCCTTACAGACTAAATTACTGCCAACATGGCAGCCTTCATTTGTTGATAGAAGAGTTTGGGTCTTCCAGATGAGTCGCAGACTTGGGTTTCTCAGACAAGGTTCTTTTAGTTGGAGACGGAGGCTGTATGCTCATGGGTTTTTTAGAAAGGAGATCTTCGATGGAGGCTGAAGGATCTTTGGTTGCTTCGGAAAGAAAGGGGTACACTGCCGTGGTAAATGCGTTACCAGCTTCATCATACTCACGAACGGAATTCGGACGATACTATGGCACCTCCGAAAGCACAACTGGTTTTTTGGTTTCGACAATCTCCTCTAAAGTTGTGCATTTGCCATGAAATATGGCTGCATTCACTAGCTTACCCACAACCTCCCCACACTCATCGCTATGATATAATTCCATAGCAACGTAGGGAACAACCTTCGATACAACCTCAGCCCTATCTTTTCTCAAACTTTGGCATTCGAGCTTCAACTTATCAACCTCTTGACAACGCTTAGCATCCTGCTCCACTAGTCTGGCCCTCTCAGTCTCCAACCCAGTACACTTAGACTCCAGGGCACTCACCTGGTTTTCATAACCAACAACCTTAGCTTCCTCCAGTTTTAGCCTACCACACTCAGCCTGCGATTCTTTAAGCTGTTTCTCAAGACCATCAATCTTGTCTCGAAGAGCCTCATACCTTGGATGTTTCTCAAAGTTCTCCATGGCTTCGTCACACCTCTTCTCCAACTCAGCATAATTTTTCTCCCTTTCTCTCTCTGGCAACAACAGCAGCAACCTCCTCCTTCGCTTCCTTGACTTTGTTAAGCAACCCCCTGGTGCGAAAGCTAAGATGGCTGTCCAGCATTGCTTGCCGGATATAACTTTTGTCGTTGAGATCGCAAAGTTTCTCAATGGACATCTCATTCATTTTACTCCTCCATGAGGCAGGAGTGACATTCTCAACAAGCAAGCGGCAGGAGAGAGCGTTGGGCAGTTCCTTCGTATCTGGCAAACCTAAAAAAAAAGAAAAAAAAGAAAGCGATATAAGCCAAATACGCAATATTACGGAAAGGAAGGAAGACTTGAGGAATTTTCACTTACCTGAGATGTCATCTTCATCAACCATTCCCTCTGGCGCATACATAATGGCTTTCCCACGAGCTTTTTTCTGTTTTTTTCTTGACATTCCTCGATGAGGGTGTAGGAACATTGGGTTTTCTTTTTGGAGCAGTCTTTGCAACTTTGGCACTGGTACCTTTCCTTGTTCTCACTCTATCAGCAATGCCGGAGGACCCTACGATCCTGAGCTGATCACTTCCTGAGGGGGTATCATCAGAGTCACCAACATCCTCCACTAGCTGGGGGGCTTCCTCAGTACCAAGGGGTTTGATTGGGGGGAGCACAGCAAGAGGCTTGGGTGGAGAGACATCAACATCATTATTATTGACAGAGATGGAAGGAGATCCCACTCCGTAACTCGTATCCTGAGGATCCCTTGGCATAAAGCTAACTTCCTTGGCACCTCCGGCCACAACAAAATTACGGAAAGCCATTTCTGCACAAACAAACGAAAAGGAGTTGAATATCAGCAGATAAGTTATTTGAATTATTTAAGTAAGATATATACATACTTTTTCCTTCATAAATTATTTCAGGTGATGACGGAGACCCGTCCCAGCTGTCACTTAAACCAGCCATGTACAATATAGGCTCCAGAAACGTTTGGACGTCAGCAGGGTGGCGTGCGAGACGCTGGTACAAGGGGTCACTCCTTATCTCATAGGGAAGAGGGTTATTGTACTTCTTCTCGTCATACATATTGGCTTTATCCAACAATGATGGATACTCAGGAGGTATGATAGTACTCTCAACATAGAAAAACTGTCCTTTCGAGTTTCTAATATTTGAAAAAGGTTTCGTGACAAGAGCAGGTACGTCATGTTCACCCCTTTTGGCAATGGTTACCCTATCGCCACCAGGGTAGAGATTCACAAAACCCCTAAGCACCGTCAATGTGGGTTCATAGCCGTATGCTTTACACATTACGATGTAGGTGGTCAATTTAGCAAGACCAAAAGGGTTTAACCTAGACACATGAACTTGATAGTATTGTAGAAACTCTAAAATCAAGGGATGAATAGGTATCCTAAGATTCGATTGAGTGAATGCATGCACATACAAACCCACAAACCCTTCGGGAGCATCGAAAATATTTTGTTTCTTATTAGGGAGCATAATTTTGTACTCCGAGGGTATAGGGTAATCAAGCAGGAACTCAGATAAGGCTTGTTTCGACAAGGTACAGGTCTGTTGCCTAATAATTCGCTTAGCGGCCATGCTCATATTAAAAGAATAAAAGATCAAGGAAGGTTTAGTGGAATTTTACCTTTTGATTCCAACGGAAGCACAAGATTGCAGAGCAATGTGTATTTTGGGCGGATGTAAAATGAGCTAGGGTTTAATTATTTTGGGTTTATGTACCCAGACGGTTTTGATCCCAAGCGCACACGTGTACACCTAACTTTGAAGATCTTACGGATCTTAAATGGGCATTTAAATTTTGAAGTGATGTTTGCTAATACCGAATAAATAAGCCGTTTGAGTTTACAGCCCAAGTGGGAAGATAATCATTAGCCCGCATTAAATGCGCGTTTGGTTAGTCATTCATTTTCACATGAGAGAGTAATTTAATAGGTGTAATGCATGTTTTTTGAGTCGAATGCAATTTATACTCGTACATATATATCACTTTCGACTGGGGGGCTTGATGATGTACCCTCCTAACGGGTCGAAGGACTCCCCTTCGAGCCTGTAGAAAGCCCTCCCTTCGGAGGCCCAGGTTAATCTTCTAACACGTTTCATTGGCGTAAAACCATTCGCCTGCGAACTGGTTACCATGTGGGAATCCGCCAATCGAAGCCCTAAGCCCTTCGGGGTATTCCTGACGAAGGGACTAGCACGAAGGACCATCCTGACCTGGTCAAACCCACGTCTCCTCTATCCCTTGGCTTTCCCGCCAAAACAGAGATCGTGGGCTACAAAGCCCTAGCGGTTACCACTTTCCATGGGACGCCCCCATGATCTCTGAACTATGTGCAACCGCCCACTATGCCCTATTTCTCCCCTATAAATAGCATAGTCGGGCCAAAAACTAAGTAAGTTAACTTCACTCTCTAAATTTACGACCTACATTACCATTACACATACTTACTCGCACGCTGGAGGTGGTTCGCAGGGTCCAACCCCTGCGCAATCACTTAACGTAGTGTCTTTGTATTTCTTATTTTCAGGTTAAGAACAAGCTTGGCGCAATCTCAACACCCCATTATTCCTTTGATCACCATCGAAGGCTTGGTTGGCCATTATTTGTTCAATCAGCCTGTGAACTACCCTAAACCAAGGTTATAATATGTACCTGATCTCGATAAAGCAGATATGAATTTCAATACTTACAATTAGCGGGCTGTTTGCATGTGTGAAGGATGCGACTACCGAGGCTGTAACATTTGTCCACATGTGTAGGTTGAAGATGACGCCCCAGCCATGCCACATGCTTTGACAAATCTGTATAATACAAAGCATGTGTTTGAGATCAAGTCGCATACATACTATAATTATGGGGATTTTGAAAGCTTCACCTGCACCGACGTTTTCCCCATCAATGATTCTACAGTTTCTGAGGTCCAAGAGGTGGCCGATGTTTCTGATGATGTGACACCGGAAACTAGCAGCAGCGCTCGCAAGCCCACCCTAAACAGGTTGGTCAGGGGCCCACAGTTATGTACTCCATCTAAGCCAGCTGAGGCAAAAAAAAAGGTTGTTTAGTTTCAGGTTACAATATAAAATTCCACAATGAATGCTGAATATTGCAAGCAATAACAAATGTTTTTTTTCCATTGATTCGATGTATGTGGAAGAAGATTCAGATGCAGAGGAAGCACCTGTTGCAGCAGGCCAAGTGGCTAAGCATGCTGAAGATCAATAACCAGTCACAGTAGGTGTTCAGAAAGAAATAAAGGGTTTCAAAGACAATGTTGGTTAGAGTTTTGTTAGTTTTGGTCTGAGTGCTGTAAATGGCAGTTGTTTTGTGTCAGGGTCTTGCGTAATAAAGTTTAGACAATATGTTGTGGCTAATGTTTTGTGCTCGGCTCTTTTTAACAATAATCCACCTACTATTCTTCATACACCCCTCCCCTTTGCCTTATGTCTGATTAGTCATGTTTGAGACCAAAATTACCTAGAGTATTTGTTATAACACTTTGTGAAGGCATCTATGATATTCAACTCTAAAAATAATAAAATTAGGCATACAAGTGCTTCATAGTTAAAAAAGAGCAGGCCTATAGCCTAATATCACTATTTCTCTATGGAGGTCGAGGAAATGTTTGTGGTGTTGAGAAAACATAAATTAAATATAAAGGTAATTATAAAACCAAGTTTTATATTTGAATTTTGAAAGTCCAATCATCCACTAACCATCTTCCCTAGAGGCCATCCAGTAACCATTGGCATCAATGGCTATCTTGGCATACACACAAAACTCGGCTATTTTCTCAAACCCTATCTATATTTGGCTATTTTGGTCATTTTCCCTTGAGAAATTTGCTAACATTCAAAATGCAGCGGGTGCAGAAGCAACCGGAAAGTGTCATCACAAATGATATCTAACTGCTAATATTGTACACCTATATCATAAAAAAGAAAATAATAGCTACCCATTTCATTTGCAAGGCAACATTTTACTAAATAAGCAAAATGGAAGGATCGACTTAGTTATGGATGGTTCAAGTTTTCTGTTTTACACTAGAAATGAATGGCAAACCTAAGCAACTTTTGATTAATGATATGCATAGACTCAGAATCTAATGATAGAAACAGGACTTGCATATAAAGAACTCTCGCACATCATATTGACTACTTCTAGAACTCTTGCTTTAAGTACATGTCCATGTTCTGACTAACAAATTGCTGACGCTGTAGCTCATTTGAATCCAAGCTCTAATCTACATACCTGAAAATAGCAAAAACAATCTTTAAAAGACCATTTTCAGATGGCCATCGTTTGTACTTGACATTATATGAAACGATTGATAGAATGCAAAGTAATTGACTTGAGGGCAGTAGCACACATACTGAATTGGCATCTTCCACATTACCGTATGGTATTCAGATAAGCGGGCAGAGTGGCAGACTCATATATCAAGTACTCCAAAACATGGCCCATAGGCGATAACTCAATATGACCCGCAAGTAACCCAAAGTCCCATTTGACCTTAATTTAAGAAGCATAACAGGGTCACTGAGTTCGCGCTCACTTATAAACTATGCTCAAGGATCAATACATGTTTCTCAGATACATAGTTTTTAATTAAACTCATTTATGTCGCTAACTTTTTCGATCATAAATCAATTTTGAATCACAATAGCGAATCCATGTGTGAATATATTGATCCATATATTCAGAAATGATAACTAAGTCCTTGAATCACAATATCTTACTTTCAAATCACAAACATGGTTCACAGACTTAATCACAAACATTATTTCCAAACCTCAACCTCTCTAAATAAGTACCATCATCTTTAACATGCGCGGCTACCCAAAAGCAGCAACCATTATTAATACCCAAAAACAACCTAATTCATAAACCTTCATTTAACATTATTATATACCCAAAATAACATTTGACAATCACAACAGAGGTACGCCTAATGATCTTATAATCACAACAGATTGTTTACCGTCACAAAAAATCTACCTAAACTAAAAATCACACAACTTAATTTGGTTCAGCTATTACTTCAGCTTAACATTTATCTCTTTGCTTATAGTGTAATTAATCAGTGCCAAGATAACCTAAACATAACAAGTAAACCACTTTCCGCACCAATCATAAACAATACCATGTAATTTAAATATAGTACAAACCTGTGAAGGGTAGCTTCGATTGATGGTTGAAATGGACCAGTTATTCACACCCCGTTTAATCCGCCATGATCCGTTTAATCCGACCTATATTGTCTGGGAAAGGGGTGTGTGGTAGCAAATGTAACTAGCGACCAACTGCTTAGGATTTTAGGTTGTGAGAAACGGTGGTGGGAACCATACCAGATGTAGGGGAAATGAAATACATGTTGCTGTTACCTGTACATTTGAGGTGAAGAAGGAAAACCCAACAAATTGGTTTTACTACTTAATTAATCATTTATTGTAATAATACTAACTCAACTAAACTTGTTTAATATTAGTAATACTTAACTAATGATATATTTATATACGAGTAATAAACCAATATACCCAAATAAGATTTCAACAATTTTACAACATATGATTTGTTTTTAATATATCAACTTTCTAACTTTGCGTTAAAACTTATTTTTACAGACCGTCTACATGGAACGATGATAAAACTCGAGAAGTTTGAAGCCGATAGCCATTAGGAAAACAAATCAAACGTGTATTTGATACTTTATGTTACGCATAATGATGATGAAACTCAAACGTATGTTTGATACCTCTTATGTGAAACAACCCTATTTATAAAAGATTTCTTAAACAAGCTTTGTTTATTTGATACTTTATTTTTCGCAAAACAATGATGAGACGCAGTGTTTATGTCAAACACTATTATTTATAATAGCAAAATACGAATAACCCAGGCAAAACCAATAATACTTTATGGTGATCAAAGCCCGATTATATGGCGATAAGAAAAGACTATGACACGGTATTCTTTAATCAATGTTTATGTTAATGGTGGTTTGGTTAGGTGGTGAGGTGCATAATTGACAAACTATGGGTCCTTTTTTGTAAATTTTGGTACTATTATCTATATATCTATATGCAGAATAACATGTTTGGCGTTACGATGATGAAAGTCAGTTATGTATTTGATACATTTTTCTTGATACAATTCTATTTACAAAAACTTACTTGAACAAACTTCGTTCATTCAGTCGAGTGCACCCGATTAAAACTAAGCATATAATAACTAAATACGCATAACCCTTGCAAAACCGATGATTCTTTAACGTGAATAAAGCCCGTGCATCGCACGGGCCATGATGTCTCGTGTATTTTGGTGATATGGAATTGTGAACTATGAAAATGCATGGTATCTTTTGATATTAAATGTGGTATAAATGTGTTATTAATGTGTTTTGTGCACATATATAATTTAAGTATTTTTTTAATAAAACTGTCGCCTCGGGTACGTGATGCCTACGTTTTCACCTTGGCGCCTAACACCTCGGCTTTTGACCCTTATTGCATCGACGCGCATCGCGCTTTTAAAACCCACCTCCAATTAGGAGTTAGAAAAAGGGTTAAAGAAGGCTTATTACATTGGAGGAAAAGTTTGAGGATGACTTATTTAAGCAATAGATTAGTATTGTTCAACATATTGCTTAACTTATTCATGCTTTTGTTGTTTGAGTCGAAGAACAGGTAGAGGTTAATGAAACAGGTTTTTAACATTGGAGGAAAAAGTTGACAAATAACTTATCAACTCTGACCACATATTGCATTAGAGATGTTTAAAAAAAATTAAATGTATTGGCGGGTTCTGTTTAGCCATGTAACAAGGTTAACCCTTTGAAGCTCTTTATAAACTTCAAATGAGTCCATGTTTTTAACCAACTATCAACTTTAAACGTCACGTGTTACTGTTAATAAAATAATGCATATCTTGTATTAGCAGGGGCGGAGATAGGTGAGGCACACTCACCCCGCCAACAAAAGGAAGTGTAAACTTTCTAAAACTTAGATCTATATTTGTAATTTGTCTACTAAAAACAAGATATGCAATGCAATTTTCAAAAATATAAAACTTTGCTTCCTCGACCATAACTTTCCAACATTTACTTTTCTTATTATTTCGTCGCGCATACTATACTTGAACACGATAAACGTTATGGTATATCTGAATCTTAGCCACTTATTTTTATGTTGTAAATCGTTACCTCTAATTCCAGTTTGATTTAACGAGTTTGCTTTAACGGGTAAACAATGTAATCACGGATCTCCAAAAAGGGGTATATGTGACACTTTATTTATTTCGAAGAAAAAAAAATGTACACTATTTTTACTATTTACTGTGTGTCGATATATCACACTAACTAGCCTCTCTTTCATCATCGTATAACAAAACACACACTCACATAGGATAAGATAAAATCCGACCAAACATCAATGGCAGCAGCAGCAACAACAACTTTGTCATGGAGTTCATCTTCATTCCTCAACAACCGAACCTTAACTACCTCTAACAACCACCCCATCACAATCTCAAACAAACCCTCTTCACATTTCCTTGTCTTAGCCCAAAAAAAAGCCAAGAAAACAAGAAAGGTATGTGCATTTTAAAGGGTGTTTGTGTAACCTTACGAGCTTATTTGATTTCGGCCTATATTTCATAAGCCCGAATTTACCGACTTATTTTGAGACTTATGGGGCCTCAAAACCATCCAAAATCACATCTTTAAGGGGTGTTTGTTTAAGCTTATTTGATTTCGGCTTATATATCATAAGCCCAAGTTTTCCAACTTATTTTGAGGCCTATATTTCATAAGCTAATTATGATGAGTAGTAATTAACTTATATAAGCCCATAAGTCTCGAAATAAGTCGGAAAATCCCGGCTTATGAAATATAACCCGAAATCAAATAAGCTCATAAGCCAAAAAATAAGCTAAAACAAACACCCTCTAAAGATGTGATTTTGGTAATGTTTTTGATGGCTTTGAGGTTAATGGAATAATGGGTTTGCTTTTGTTTTTGTAGATAATATTGATTGAAGATGTTACTGATGTGGGTAAAAAAGGGCAGCTTTTGGATGTTAAAGCTGGTTTTTATAGGAATTTTTTGCATCCTTCTGGGAAGGCTAGGATTGTTACTACTGATCTTATCAAGTAATTTTTTTTATTTGGTTTGTTTTGAGTTATTATTATTATTTTTATTATTATTTTTACTTAGTATGTTGTGTTATTTAGTACTAGTGTTTGATTGGGTTGATTGCAGATAATTTAGTCTTGTAGATTAATTTTGCATAGCTAGGAAACCGCCCTACTTGTGAATGTAACAAACTGACCTATAGTGCTAACTGGCTATTGGTGTATGCTTACAATTTATCCCATGAGATCCTGTATTAGTTGCTTGGAGTATGCCTGTATGGTATACAATGGTTGCCTAGCAGCAATCAGGGAATCACGCGTTGTTAAGATTCAAGTTGCTATATTTGTTAGTATGGGTGATTTCAACCTCTTTACATACATTCACTTTGCACTCTCTCAATCGGAAGTACTGCTCCATATTATGTCACAGGTCAAAATATGCTAATATGAGAACTCTTAATGTGACAAATCTGCTCCTACAACAATGTCATTCATGAACATCTATCTTTTGGTTCTGTTATGGGAAAATACAGAATACATGTGTTCATGTCTGCAGTGAGTTATTGTGATTTTAAGGTTTGCTCACTATGAGAGTATGAGGTGTTGATTAAGTTCTTTATCAAGAGAGTGAATAATGAAAATGTGTTTCACCTAATCCCATATCATTGGACTATAAATAGCTTCTAATGCCGCAATAAGAATATATTTTTTCTTATTTGAAAATCATGTCTAATGCTCAGACAGATGAAATGTTTTATCTGTCCCTGATCATGATCATTTGCTGTTTGTCCAGGGAAATGAAGGTTGAAGAAGAAAGAATAGAGGCTGAGAAGAAACGGGTATTCATCGATTTGCTTTTTGTTACCGGTTGTTGCTCATTCGAAAGCTGACCGTAGTTAATCACTTCATAGACGTGCAAAATATTAATAATATGCTATAATCTATTAAGTTATTGACTGTGTTTGATTATTTATTCATTGTGTTGTAATTTTGGCTAAAACAGTTCTATCATGTTACTTAGGTAAAAGAAGAGGCTCTGCAGCTAGCTCGTATCTTTGAAACTGTTGGAGCTTTCAAGGTGAAACGTAAGGGAGGGAAAGGAAAGCAAATCTTTGGAAGGTCTGCACAAAATAAAAATCAAAGAATATTTTATTTCACATATTATTGTTGAACGTGCTGCTAATGCAAACTTATTGCTTCTAGTGTTACTGCTCAAGATCTTGTTGACATAATTAAGGCACAACTTCAGCGGTAATCTTTTTAGTCTGTGAGCATGTATATTTTAGGGGTTTTTCTATATTAAAATCCTAATTCATGATTGTTCTTGTTATTTGCTTGTAGGGATATCGACAAAAGAATTGTTTCTCTACCAGAGATTCGAGAAACAGGAGAGTACATTGCAGAGTTAAAGCTTCATCCTGACGTTAGTGCTCAAGTAAGATTGACTGTATTTGCAAACTAAGAAATGAAACAAAAGATCAATCGACCTCTCTAAAGAGGGTCTATGTCAAGGTACGTGAACTATTCTATCCTACCTCGTGTTATTTTTTTGTTTCGTTTTTTTTTGTTTTTTTTTTTTGTTTTTTGTTTTTTGTTTTTTTTTTTCCTGCAAAGTAGTTTTTTTGATAGACCGTTGTTTCTACAAATTCCCTAGGCGACAAGGCATATTTTTATATGATAGTATAAATAATTTTGTTCAAATGCAAGAAATAGGGGAATTACTCATTTTCCGGTAACTGTATCTTGTGTTTCATAACATTCGTGTCGTCGAGTACTTGTTACTGAAAATTTGTGCAATACTAAATTACTAAATGTTTCTATCTTTTGTATGCAGGATGAAAATTTTGAAAGCTGTTTTAGAATTGCAGATACAACTGCCCAAGTTCAGGATCTAATTTTATTTTGTTCTGTATGTTATGTTCTTGCTATATAACATTGGTATGTACACATCTGCCATATTTGTTAATTTTGTTGGTAATTAGTTCATTCTAGTGAAATTTAAATAAACGTTTCTATATCGATTATCTTTTTCTTTTGGAATCGTGCCACCATTCGAAACTAGTCACACGTCTTTTCTACAAACTACAAACTACATAGATTGTCTTTTGAGGACCCATATGATTCATCTGGTGAACAAGATGTCTATGATGCAAATAATAAGTTGCTATGAAAAAATGTAAACTAAAAGCGTTCTTGTTCATTTTTTTGAATGGCAAACACATGCAAAGACGACTCTGCTGCACATTTTGTCCATATCACGACTTAATCTCACAGTTGGTTGGCGACCTTGATGCTGCGTGCTAGCCACATTGCGTTTCGTTAGCACTTGTTAGTTTAATTTGAGCAATACTACATTCTCATAACGTTTGTGCATAATTCAAGTTTATTGTTTTATTAACCTAGCAAAAGACACATATGAAATTCGTGTTGAAAATAACAAATGACCAATGATTTTTCAAGAGATATATTCTTTTGGTTGATTTGGCGTATGCTGAACTCGTTGCATTACATCATTTCGGGTTATCTCACGTTTGTTGTTGCGAATTGTGATCTTCCATCTTTTTTAAATCGAAAAAAATGAAACGAAAAGAGTGATGATATCGTCATAATCTCAAATTAGCCCCCACCGTTGCCATGTGTTTATTGACGGGAGGATGACGGGTACCCGTGATCGGTTTATGGGTCGGTAAAACATGGACTTAAACCGTGAACACGGTTACTTATTTTCTCACTACCCGAACTGACCCGACCTGTAATACACAAGGTTTTGCAATTTCTGGTCTTTTGAGAGCAAGCTGGATTGGTTTATGGGTCACTATTTTTATTTATTTGGATTATTATACTTTTGTGAGTCACAATAGGTCACTATACAACTTTATTTATTTATTTGGATAATTATATTTTTGTCTAGTTTTAAAAGAGTCACTAGAGTTTTGATTACAAAACATTTGACAATTCAGTGGCGGAGCCAAGATATTAAAGCATGAGGGGAAATATTTTAACATCATAACAAAAGTTTCTCACAAAAAAAGACCATTTTTTACCGACCAAAATATTGCATAAAAAGTTTAAATTATGCAAAACCAGCTTATATTGTAAAAAAAAATGACATAATGGCGTATATCATGCAAAAGATGTAGTTAAACAGCAACACAAACAACACAGTACATCCTATACGAGGCATAAAAACAAAAATAGAGCTAATATAGTCCAAAAAGGCAGAAGCTGAAGATGAAAGTATTTTTTGAACGTTGATGACTTTTATAGCATCTTTCCATGGACCATAGTCCCTAGCCAAATATCATAACAATTATAGCAAAGTTTAAGTAACTAAAAAGGTTTACACTGTTACATCGTAATAAACCACCAAAATTTTTTCATAAAGTACTACCATAAAGTGTCCGTTTAAAAAAATATTCTCGTGTGCTTGTTAAAACTAGCAGTAGCACTTAGTAGAAGCAGTTAGCAGCAGCGGTTAGCAGTTAGCAGTTAGCAGTTAGCAGTAGCAGTTTAATTTATAAAAGTGTTTGGTAAAGTAGCTGTACCTGTAATTTTGATGTGTAAAATGACATAATGCTAAATACTTATTTAAAGAGCCTTGAGAAACTAGTATTTTTATAATTTTATTATGATATGTGCTATCTTTCAAACGAGCTTTGTAATAATAATTCTTAATGCTAATTGCTCTAAAACGGGAAAAGCCCGGAAAAACTGGACGCAAAAACGACATCGTTTCCCATGGATTTTAATATATAGTATAAATGCTCCTGTGTGCCAAACACAGCTTTGTCTATGTTTAAGAGAAAGTTTTGGTAATGGGCTAAAAGGTAATAAAGGGCCCTTGTCAATTTGGGCTGAAGGCAATCTAATATAAGCATACAAGATTGCAAAATTTTACCCAATGCAATCACGTAACTCCGCCTCTGCATGCATACACCGGTACAATATCCTCCCAAGCAAATTAAGCACGGATATAATGTCCACTTCAGATCTAATCGCACGCTGTTTATGATTTTAGCTTCAACGGTTTTTTAGCTTCAATGAGTTAGTTAATAAACAAACTGATGAAATTGTGATTGTTGAATGATGATAATTTAAATGCTTTTTCAACATGCATGGTTACAAAATCTCGTGTATAATTACAGTGTTGTTCTGACTGCTTGTACACTAGAATGTTTCAATCAAAATAAAGAGTGCAAATCACTTTCCATATTAAATATAGTAGTTTTAAGCTTATTTGACTGGCTTATTGAATTTTTTAAAAGCTCAATTTTTGGGGCTTTATCAACTTGAGTTTATGAGCTTTTCAAAAGCCGACCAAATAAGCTTAAACAAACACCCACTATGTGATACTACGTTTGGAGACAAAAATCACAGTTTAACAAAAGTAACACCACTGCACTTTTCAACCAATCAAAGAGAATACGCCCTTACTAAGGTCTCTTTTTATCAGTTAAAAATGAAAAGCGGACAATTATTTTAAGACATCTCAAAAAAGAAATATAGACTATACTTTTGAGACGGAGGGAGTACATATGGGTTATGTTTGTCGCAGAGCTTTTTGGGGTGATGAGTGTTGGGAATTATCAAGAGAAGACTTAATGAGAAGAACAGACTTAAGTCTGCTGGTTACGTGGTTAAGTCTGTTAGTTATATTAGTTAAGTCTTGTCATTGTTAAGTTTGGTCGTTCATTGTTAAGTCTGGTAGAGTATTAATAGTTAAGTCTGGTTGACTTAAGTTATTAAGTCTGTTTATAAAAGTTAGGAAAGTTTGTTAGATATAAGTTAGGAAAGGATACGCAATTATATTTAGAGAAGATACGTATATCCTTCTACACGTTTTGTATCTAGGGTTTCCTTAGTGTATAAAAGGAACCCTTAGGCATTAGTTTTTGATAACGACGAAGATTGTACTCATATTGATTAAAAGAATTAATATACGAAGTTAGTTATAGTTATTGTGTTCTTCATTGTTAGTGTTAAGATTCCGCATTAGCATTAACAATTCGTGTTAGAGTTTCTTACCTAGATTGATTTGAATTTATTCAAGTCGTCTAACAAGTAACAAGGCTACTTGGATCCATAACGTGTGGACCTACAAGTGGTATCAGAGCCTGTAAAGAGACTCTGAGTTTGAAGAACCACAACAACAAAACCCAAAATTCACTCACCTAAACCCTGCAAAATGTCTGACGTTGAAAATCCCAATAAGAATGATGGTTTCTCAGTTCACAATAGTGATGATGAAAAATCAATCCATGATGAAGAAAAACCTGAAGCAAGCACATCTAGACAACAACAACCCATCTCTGCAACAACAACCATATCCAACATAAAACTCCTAATCCTAAAGAGAGAAGAATATGACATCTGGGCTATGGAGATGGAACATTATCTGGAGTATATTGGCAGCGAAGTCTGGAAAGTCATACAGAATGGGAATTCGAAGAAAAGGATTTCACAAGGTACAGATGGAGTGATTAGGATATTACCACCAGTATCTGCTGAAGAGATACAGGCTGTTGAAAAGGAGAAGAAGGCCAAGACTATGCTGCTAATGGCAATTCCCAAAGAAGGGTTCTGACTCTCAAGATGATGACAAGATGGGGAAGAATCAGATGAGCTTGATGACACTGGAAGCTGGAGCTGTGAATTGGGATGAACACACACCTGAGAATGAAGAGCCAAACCATGCACTTATGGCTATTGGTTCCAGTAATGAGGTATCTTTGTGCTCAAAATTATGCATTGATTCATATAATCATGTTAAAGCTTTGTGTGATGAACAATTAACACAAATAGGTGATCAGGAAGCAAAAATTCTTGCTTATACTAAAGCTGTTAAAACTTTAAAAGCACAAATAGTTAACTATCAAAACAAACAAGCTTCCTTAAATGAAAAACTCACCTTTCAAGCTAATGAGATATATGAAAAAGATGAAAAACTTAAGAGATATAGAAGAGCAGGCATGAAAGCTGTTAAGGAAAGAGATGAATTGCAAAAGAAAGTAGAAAAATGGACTCATTCTGCTAAGTGTCAGGATAAGATAATAACATCTAGTATGAGCTCTACAAGTAAAATTGGCTTAGGTTATGGGATACAGTCAGATAGTGAAGTTCTAAGCTATGAGGAAGAGATGGACAGATCTGTGTTCAAATGTAGAAAAGAGGATTCTATTGGTAGGACAGTGTACAATAGGTTCATTAAAAATGATAATTTTAAAGGGGTGCCACCTCCATTAAGTGGAGATTACACTCCTCTACAAAAGAAAGACCTAGATGACTCTTTGTTTGTATATGGTAAAAAGGGTCCTATCTATCCTGAGACAGGCAACTCAGATGACAAATCTAGTGAATACTCCACTTGTCAAACCAATGACAGTGAAGGATCTACTAGAGATGTCTCTGAGAAGTCTGATTCAGAATCAGAGAGTGCACCTAAAGATGTTTCTGTGTCAAAATCAGTCAAAAATAGTAAACCAGTTGTGACTACACCCAAACCTCATACAGATAAACCTAGTTGTGATACTCACATAAAATCTCCTAGGAAGTCTGTCAAAAATCAAGAGTCACCAAAACCTGATAGAATGAGAAGAGAGTACAAGAGAAACCACAATTTTGGTCCTAAAAGATGCTTTGTGTGTGGTAGTCTAAGTCATCTGATTAGGGACTGTGATTTTCATGAGGTTAGGATGAAAAGAGAGGCTGAACTTAGAAAGAATAAGAGTGTTAATGCTGGCCATATGAATGATAAACCAGTTTGGAATAATGCTAACAGGATTAATCATGATAATAAGTTTGTGACTAGACCAGCACAATTTAACTCTAGTATGCCTAATGTTAATTCTGGTTGGTCATCTGTTAGTACTGGTAGACCAAATTTTAATTCTGGTAGACCAAATTTTAATTCTGGTAGACCAAATGTTAGTTTTGTTGGTCAAAATGTTAATTATGTGAGGCCAAGTGTTAATTCTGGGTGGTTTAATCATTCTGGACCCAGGCAACCAGTAAATAGACCACAGGTGAACTCATATAATCAAAGAAACAATTTTTACAAACCTCATTCACCTGTGAGGAGTCCTTTTGCTAATAATGCAGCACAAGCTTCAAGCTCAAATGCTGTAAGGGAAAATGGGGATTCTGCTGTTAAGACCCCAGCATGTTGGTCTTGGGATCCTTTTAAGAACACACTTACCTATGAATCCAAGAACAACAGTGGATCAAGCTCATACAAGACCTATAAATTTGTTGATCCACAGGGCAGACCCAAGTCTTCAGAGGCTTGGGTCCTAGAGAGAAACTAATCTCTCTACTTTTGTGCAGGAATATCCACTGAAGAACATGGAAGACAAAGGAATATTTGATAGTGGGTGCTCTGGGCACATGATTGGTAACAAGAATCATCTGAAGGATTTTCAAGAATTCTAAGGAGGTTCTGTTACCTTTAGAGGAAGTAAAGGTCAGATAACTGGTAAAGGTAGAATTGTTGTAGGCAATTTAGAGTTTGACAATGTATCTTTTGTAAAAGAACTAGGGCAGTTTAACCTTTTCTCAATATCACAAATTTGTGATAAGCAGCATAAGGTGTTTTTTAGTGAAACTGAATGTTTTGTATTGACTTCGGACTTTAAGATGCCTGATGAAAGTCAGATCCTTCTTAAAGTTCCTAGACAACACAACATGTACAGTTTTGATATGAAAGCACCTGAAGTTGCAAAAGGTTCTGCCTGTTTGCTTGCAAAAGCCACATTGGATGAATCTAAATTGTGACATAAAAGGTTAGGTCATGTAAATTTCAAGAATATGAACAAACTTGTGAAGGGTAATTTAGTTAGAGGCTTACCTTACAAGGTCTTTAGGAATGACCATGCCTGTGTAGCTTGTAATAAGGGAAAACAACATAGGGCATCTTGTAAGGCTAAGTTAGATAGGTTTATTACTGAGCCTTTGCATACCTTACGCATGGATCTGTTTGGCCCTACATCTGTTAGAAGTATCAACCATGCTAGTTATTGCCTTGTCATTACTGATGACTGCACCAGGTATTGCTGGGTATTCTTTTTGTCTACCAAAGATGAAACCTCTGATTTAATTCAAAGGTTCATTAGGCAAATAGAAAACCTACTAAATCACAAGGTTAAGATCATTAGGACTGACAATGGCACAGAATTTAAGAATAGGAGCATGATTGAGTTTTGTGGTGAAAAAGGAATCAAGCAACAATATAGCAATGCTAGAACTCCACAGCAAAATGGAGTTGCTGAGAGAATGAACAGGACCCTGATTGAGGCAGCTAGAACCATGCTAGCAGACTCATTCTTACCCACAACCTTTTGGGCTGAAGCAGTTGCAACTGCTTGCTATATATTCAATAGGGTTAGAGTGACCAAGCCTCAGAATAAAACACCTTATGAGCTTATTTTTGGCCATAAACCAGTTGTTAGCTATATAAGGCCTTTTGGGTGCCATGTGACCATTTTTGATACCTTGAGTGTGCTTGGCAAATTTGAAGGGAAGTCTGATGAGGGGTTTCTAGTTGGGTATTCACTGAATAGTAAGGCCTTTAGGGTATACAATTTAGTGACCAAGAAAGTAGAGGAAAATCTTCATGTTAATTTTCTTGAGGAAAAACCCAATGTGAAGGGACTAGGTCATAGATGGATGTTTGATCTTTATTATTTAACTGATTCTATGAACTATATTCCTGTCTCCAAGGAGAATCAAGCTAACCCTGAATGCAGGTTCCATAGAAGTGCCTAACAATGCAGGTACTCAAGATGCAAGCACTGCTGATCAAGGCAAAGAAATTGAGGAGCTTATTGTGATTCCTACCACAGAAGTCAACCATGTTGCTGCTAATGAAGGGACAAAGAAATCTTCTACAAAAAGGAAGGAGACTGTGAACAAGCCTCAACCAAAAGAAAAAGAGGGTTCTCCTACAAAAGTTTCAGAAGATATCTTATCCTTCAGAGAAGAAATGAATGCTTTGGCTGATAAACACCTTGGGAAGAAGGATACCAGCACTAACTTGGTTAATTCTGGTAGTGGATTCATTAATTCTGCTACCAGTACTAACCTAGTTAATACTGGTAGTGATGTTGGTAATTCTGCTCAACCTAATTCTACTCAAAATGATGATTTTGATGATTCTGAGATGCCAGACCTTGAGTTCTTTGATAATCCAAATGAAGGTATTTTTTATGGGGCTTCTTATGATGAAGAAGGGGTAGTTACTGACTTCAACAACCTACCCACTGAAGTAGATGTAAGTCCAGCTCCAACACTCAGAATTCACAAAGTTCATCCCAAAAGTCAGATAATTGGTGATCCAAAGTCAGCTGTTCAAACCAGAAGTAAAGTGCAAAAGCTTCCTGAATCTCATGCACTTATCAGTCTTCTCAAGAAGCAGCAAAGGGTCAACCACAAGGACCAACAACATTGCTTGTTTGCTTGTTTCCTTTCTCAAAAGGAACCCACCAAGGTCTCTGAAGCACTTGAAGATGAGAGTTGGGTGGAAGCAATGCAAGAGGAGTTGTTGCAGTTCAAATTGCAAAAAGTTTGGGTTCTGGTAGATCTACCTAATGGGGCTAAAGTGATAGGCACAAAGTGGGTCTTCAGAAATAAAAGGGATGAAAGAGGGGTAGTTGTTAGGAACAAGGCAAGATTGGTAGCACAAGGGTATAGACAAGAGGAGGGGATAGATTATGATGAGGTTTTTGCTCCTGTAGCCAGGATTGAGGCTATTAGGTTATTTTTAGCCTATGCATCATATATGGGGTTCATAGTCTATCAGATGGATGTAAAGAGTGCCTTTCTGTATGGCACTATTGAGGAAGAAGTATATGTTCATCAACCTCCTGGCTTTATTGATCCAGCTCACCCCAACAAGGTGTATAAAGTCATAAAAGCATTGTATGGTCTCCATCAAGCTCCCAGAGCTTGGTATGCAACTCTCTCCAAGTTTCTTGAAGAGCATGGGTACAAAAAAGGTGTGATAGACAAGACCTTATACATAAAAAGGGACAACAAGGATATCATTCTGGTACAAGTTTATGTGGATGATATCATTTTTGGATCTACAAAAAGGTCTTGGTGTGAGGAGTTTGAAGGATTAATGAAAGGAAGATTTGAGATGAGCTCAATGGGTGAGCTTACATTTTTCTTAGGACTGCAAGTGAAGCAAAAAGAAGATGGCCTCTTCATTTCTCAAGACAAGTATGTTGCAGAGATTTTGAAAAAGTTTGAGTTTACAAATGTGAAGAATGCAGTCACTCCCATAGAGAACAAGGTGCCATTGACAAAGGATGAAGATGCTGATGATGTGGATGTGCATCTTTATAGATCCATAATAGGTTCTCTAATGTATTTAACGACCTCTAGGCCAGATATAATGTATGCTGTGTGTGCTTGTTCTTGTTTTCAGGTTACTCCCAAGACTTCACATCTTCATGCTGTGAAGAGAATCTTTAGGTACTTAAAGGGCAAACCCAATTTGGGCCTTTGGTATCCTAGAGAATCATCTTTTGACCTGGAAGCCTATTCAGATAGTGACTATGCTGGAGCAAGTTTTGATAGGAAATCCACAACAGGAGGTTGTCAATTCCTTGGAAGAAGATTGATTTTCTGGCAATGCAAGAAGCAGACCATTTTGGCTACATCAACAACAGAAGCTGAGTATTTAGCAGCTGCCAATTGCTGTGGACAAGTCTTGTGGATTCAGAATCAAATGCTGGATTATGGTTTGAACTTTATGAACACTATAATTCACATAGATAATGAGAGCACTATCTGTATAGTTAAGAACCCTGTATACCACTCTAAAACTAAGCATATTGAAATAAGGCATCACTTCATTAGGGATTGCTTTGAAAAGAAGCTAATTAGAGTGGAAAAGATACACACAGATCTTAATGTGGCAGACCTATTAACCAAAGCCTTTGATGGACCTAGGTTTAATTACTTAGTGGTAATTAATATTGGTATGATGAACCCATAGCTCAGTTTAAGGGGAGGTTACATTTAAGGGGAGGCTAAATGTAAAGTTTGTAGAACCAGTACTAAGTAGTTAAATATGATAAGTATTTAATTCTGATTAGGAGTTAATTCTGGTAGGCTTAGAAGTTAATTCTTGTAATAGATTTAATACTGGTTAATTTAAGTTAAAAAAAATAATATAATAATAAAAAAATAAAATAAAATTTTGTAGTAGTTTTAATTCTGGTAGCAATTTTTTCTTCATTTTAAATTGTAAAATCATTTGTTTGTATGTTTTCTTGGTTTTTCTTGGTGTTGGAACTAACATTTGCAGAAAACACATGGATTGGTGATGATCAGAAGCCTTGATATTGCTTTTTATGAGTGTTTGTCTGATTCCTTAGTTAAGTCTGGTGAGTCAGTGATTAAGTATGGTTGACCGATTTTAAGTCTGGTAGTGTAAAATGTAATTAAATTTTATTACCGTTAGGTCTGTCAGTAAAATAATGATTTTTCTGATAAAATAATACCGTTGCATATTTTTCGAGAAATAGAAGTATATAAGGATAAAATTTGATAAAATATCTCACTTTTATTCATTATTTGTTTCCAATTTTAAAATCTCATTATTTTCGGCCTACGATACTCTGTTTTTCACTACCAGTACTCAAACCCTAAACCAGCACTTAATCATTCTCTTGACTATGGCTTCACTAAAGTTTTGTGACAAGCATAACCAGGTTGGTTTCTTGAATAAACCAAATCAAAGTGGAGGCTTTGAGCCGATTTTGGATTTCTTAAAAGGTTCTAAACTTCGGTACGCCTTATGATGCGCGTGATGTGTCGTTGCGGTTTAACAGTTTTAATGCCTACTCAAGTTTTAAATTTATATTTAGCCGACTTATCAATAACACACACACTTAACGAGCAGTGTACCCGGTCAGTATGAATATAATGGTAAGTAGAGTGTCGATCACTAAGAGTGGAACGTATTATCTCGTTATTCTAATCAGTATTTTAATATCCTAACGCAAGGGGGTTTCAGCCTGAGAGACTGGCACGATTTTGTTTGCAATTAAATAATAAACTAAACTAATAGGCACGAATCAGCAAGTAGCACACACGTACACAGATAAATACTCGAGACAATAAGAGGGCTGTCCTTATAATTAAGTAGTTTGTCACTTGTTTTATTGATAGCTTTATATGAAGTGTATGTAGTTAATCCTTTCTCGTTGGTCCTAAGCTTATCGGCGAGTAAACCCTTAATGATGACTTATGTCTAAAAGTTATTCCTAAGTGATCAATTTAGTAATAACCGTGGGAGTGCAACCTTTCCGTTGCCACATTACACAAGCCACTAATAAACACAGAGGTGATCAATGCACTAATAAGTAGTAACCAAAGACATCAACATATAAACTTTAATCGATGGGAAAGCAATTTTAAGGGGAGTTGAAGTGAATGATAACATAACACAAGCCCATCAATCCTGATGAATTAAAGTTTGCTAACACAATAAAACAAAACTACTTAATGAATTAAACACATGCAGCACCTTCTTACAGCTCTTGTATCTTCGTTTGGTGTGTCTTGTGCTGCCTTCTTGACTGAATTCGTCCTAGGGTTCTGTAATGCTCTGACAAAAGCTTTTTTTTGGGAACTCTTAATTCGTCTGGTCCACGGGGTATTTATAGTTTCTGTCTGAGGTGAGATGCGGCGCATCTAGTAAGTAGATGCGGAGCATTGACTTAACTTCGCGTGGGGTCCAAGATTATAATATTCAGGAATATTCGTACACCGCCAGAAGATGCGGCGTAACTCCATGTTTAGATGCGGCGCATGTCCTCTTGTATCTTGGATCGTATCTGGTGATATCTTGATAGAGATGCGGCGCATGTCATGAGTGAGATGCGGCGCATCTGGAGCAGATTAGTCTTGATCTTCTTCATTTCAGTAGACTCTTAACTTCATGCATGTTTTGCTCCATAATCAGTCCAAAATCGCTAAGTTTCACCAAATGCTTGTTTTTACCTGAGAATTACAAAAGTAAACGATTAAGTATCAATCCTCATACATAATATAGTAAAACAAGTCAAATTAATAGGATAAATGATAGTAATAAAATGTACTTATTTGAGTTCATCAAATATCCCCCCACTTGAACTTTACTTGTCCCCAAGTAAACCTTAGAATTTCTCTTATGAAAATGTATCCTAAAAGATGTTAGGATTTATTTTTATATCAAGCATGTATTCGTTTAATTCATAATCACACAACTAAACACTTTAACGAATTAGAAGTATAATAAAATAATTTGATAAAAGCAAATCTAATCGTTTAACTGTCCAGTCGTGACGAATATTCTATCATAAGCTTGGCAAGTATACACATCTCCCCCACTAAAGCCAAGGAATAACAAGTCTAAAGCGGTAAAAAGGGTTTTTAGGCTTAAGGGTTAATTATCCTCTTTTCACTATCGATCTCAAATTCCAGAAAAGGCGACAAAATCACAAATACATGATCGAATCCACGAACACGATACTTGCAATTGCTCAAATCCTTAACTCGAATAGGCTAAAGATAGGTCCAAACTTCACCAATAATAATATATCAAAAAGGGCGACAAAATCATAAATACATAGCCGAATCCACGACTACGATACTTAAGATTGCTCAAATCCCTAATCTCAATAAATCAAAGGTTTGGTTGGATAAAGAATAATGAAGGGCATGGTAACATTTGGGATATAAATTGGTGTAAAAATAAAAATAAACAAAACAAATAAATTAAAATCCTAAGTGTGGTTAATCACTATCCCAACCATCCCATGAATAAGACTCATATCATTGAATAACTAACGCTTTAACACTTGAAACACACGCTTTAGGTAGACACGAATTATACTCAACAAGATCTTAATCAAAGAATAAACCTTAATTGGCGTTCCCATAACTGCCAATTCCCATTCAATCCATAGATATAGTACAACAAATAGTGGCCATATGAACCACTTACATAACTTTACATCGTTGGTTTAAAAACAAACATCCAACTCTTTTTCTTTTTTTTTTCTTTCTCATTTTTTCGATTTTTTTTTTTTTTTTTTTTTTTTTTTTTTTTAAGTAAAGATGTGTAAAATTTTACCACATCACTATAATGATAATTCTGGATAATTTTTCCATACTTTTCATACTTCAGAAATAACGGTAATAGTGAAAGTAGTAAACACACGAAAAATAAACTCAAAAATATAGAATATTTACTTTCACTCCAATTGCATTGTGCAATTTCCCGACCTAACCAAAGATAATGAATTACGCACGCGAACACAGGTAATGTAAGGAAACACACTTTGCCTATAGCAATTAACCAACCACGGATTCTAATCTACAGGGTAGGCTAAGGTGTAAGGGTGTAACGAAACATTTTAAACATAGGTGTAAGAAACGAAAGGAATGGCTCTGAGTGTTTTTCTAGGGGTATCTTACTCTAAAAATGAGAGTAACAAAAGGGTTTATACGGGGGTTAACTAACCAGTGTAGTTAGCTAATAACACATAACATATAAAGGCTATTTGGGTGTAATCCTAGAATTTTACCAATTTAGACAAGTCATTCCAATTATATAAATAATACTTATTATGGTGGTCTCGAATAGTATACAAGCCAAGTTCTAAAGTTTACAAGTCACCGGCACACTCATAGATTTGTGAATTTTGAAAAATCACAATTTTTGAAAATAATGTCATGTGTGCAGCTATGCAACTTAGATCTTAAACAAAAACATGCTAAAAAATTGTTTAAGTTTGATATATTAAGCACATTTTAAGCATAATTTTTGAAAAAGTTTAGGACAAGTAATTGTTAAGTGTTCTAATTCTCCAATCCCCCCACTTAAGTTAAACAACGTCCTCGTTGTTTGTATAAAAGGTTAAAAACTGGAAAATAAAAGAATTAGAACAGAAAAACTCCCCTGAGATTTGCTCGGTATGATCCTCCATTTGTATTAGAGCAAAAATCAACTTCTTGTGGATTAGAACGTTAAAGCTTCATACTTGATGTATCCACAGGGAATCCAGGAAACTATAATACCACCAACACTTTAAAACACACCTAAGATAAGAAAGGTTCAAGCTTGCATAATACATTAGTAGTTAGATAAAAATAAAACTTAAAAATTAAAACTGAAAATCATCAGGTCAGTCGATGCGCCGTATCTTATTGAAGAAGATACGCCGTATCGAGCCTGGAATAAATACGGATCAGAATAAAGATGCACTGCATCCTTAACTAGGGATGCGCCGCATTGAAAATAAACTGATAAATAGTTTTAAAGTCGGAAATAAAAAATGCAGAAAATTAAAATAAGATATGACCATTGCAGGAGATGCGTCGCATCTCAGGATGGAGATGCGCCGTATCTTCATGCGGGCCTGACTGACTCGACACAAACAGAATAATAAAAGATAAATCCGGGTTGTCTCCCGGCCAGCACTTTTCTTTATTCCAGAGTCTTCAAGTTAGACTCACGTTCAGCTCATTATTCAGTCCTTGTCACGGTCCATCCTTCTTCCTTCATCCGAAAGATTTTCCCGTATATCTCTGCGACGTTTTCTTCCGTTCGACTTAATCTAGTATAACTCTTTGTCTTCACCGCAGTATATTCTTCATCAGGACCCAAAGAGTATTTGATGATTTTAAATTTTTCAGAAATAATCATGGGTGGCTCATTGTAAGGAATCCCAAGTAGTTGACACTTTCTTTTGGTGAACTCTTCCTCGTCTTTATCAACAAACTTAAAATAAGGATCCTTAATCAAATAATCATCTAGTTCTTCAATTAATGACTTATCGTCTTGAATCGCCTCCCACTCTCTTTCCAAATCATATTGTAACCGTCGACTAAGCTTCGTGAAATCATCAAATTGTTTATGCACCCATTCCCAGAAAGTAGCATCCGATGTTCCCTTAAGTCCTTTCAAGCGTTCAATTCTACCCTTTTCTTGCAAAGCCTCCGTTTTTTGTGGGCAGTCTTCAACATTATCGTACCACTCATAATCTTTAAAGGTTACATCGTTTCCAACTCGTTTCATCCCAATTATACTTCCCCCATTACAGGTTCCGTCATTTTTATAATCACAGGTCGGCCAAACACTACTCCCGTCCTTGAAAACGAAGGGTGTACAGGTGTGATTAATGTGCTCAAATTCCCATGGTTTATCCCAAACCCATGGTACTTGGTCATTCCATTCATAGTACCAGGTGTTTTTGAAATCGTCATAAGTCTTAAATCCTGGTAGATCTCCAGTAAGCACATCATCGTCGACTTGAAGAAGGTAGTTAAATTCCTTGAACTGCTTGCACAAGGGTGTCTCATAATCGAACACATCAATTTCAATTCTGAAAAGTTCTTCAATGCCCTCATTGATTGTTGAATCATGAAGTGACGACCCATAATCGCTTTCTACTTCTTCGTCTTCTCCTCTCATCCAATATACCCATAATGCATCCTTAGTAGCACGATCCATGCTCTTATGGTTATTAAACTTACTAGCCAACCATTCTGAAAAATCAACATCGTTAGGATCGTGGTTAACGTCAAAGAAAGCCTTTCCAATCATATTCTTTTTTATCTCCATGAACTCGTTAAATTGCTTCTTAAAACTCCGAGTCAACCATGAAGTCATAATCTCCTTGACTTCATTTGTAGGGGCAAATTCCGGACTACCATATTTGAGTTCTAGCCAATCATTGAGGGAGAGGTCTATCAATCTTACCAATCTGCCATGAAATAGTAACTCCGCCAAAGCATAATTCATGTCATTATCCAGATAGTTCTCATTTAATCCCCAGTACTGTTCGGAATAAGGCATGTAAGAGTTTTGGGTATTGCCTCCACCACAGCTTTCGTTGCTTGAATCCATGTATGCAAGATAGAATTTCCCATCATCTTCTTCTATAGTAGTCCAGTTCAATCCTTCGGCTTCAATGATAGGCCATAAGAGCGACAATTCTTCTCCAGTGTACCTCACAAATACATCATAAGAGAATACCTCTTTGTCAATGTTGCATAAACGCATGAATTCCTTAAAAGCAGCTTCAAGAGGAGTCTCCCAAGAGAATAAATCTGCATCGATCATGAGTACATTGATATGTGTCGTTTTACACATATCTTTTCGTCCAATTTTCGAGTCAAAATAACCAAAAACACTTTAAAACGATCAAATAATGTTAAAAATATCTTTGAGATGTGTTTTTGTGTATTCCATATGCAAAATGATTGAAAACGATTGAAAAACAAACAAAATTTGCATAAATGGCAAGTCTAGTCCCTCAAGCTTAAAAAAATAAAAAAAATATAATAAAAAAATAAATTTTTGGTCCTTGGATTATTTTTACTTGGCAAAAATTACCCTTGGATGAAATTCGAAGAAATGGAAATTACGGTCCTTGGAGTTTCAAGATTATCAAAGTTAGTCCCTAAACTAATTTTATCCTAAACCTACAAAAACCCCACCCCACCAGCCCAACCATTTAACCCCAAAACAGCCCACAACAAAACCAACCGACCCAAGCCCACCACTATCCCACAACAAAACTAAACACAACTTAACCCACCTCATCACCGCCCACACCTCTAAAAAACAAACCGACCCACTCTTATAAACTAAACACGCAGCAAAGTTTGGTCAAAATCCCCAAATAGAGTCAAAATCCCTATCCCTAACCTCAGACCTTGCCATCACTTTCCCTCTTCATCCCATTCCCGCCAAACCTCCCACTTCCCCATACACAGTACCATCACCAAAACCCTCTTCCCCAAATTCCTTCCTTGTCCACATCAACCACTTCAGTCCAAAGAATACTCACGGGTTCCCCTCCACCTCAGCGATCCGAGGGGAGAGAACAAATCCAACGGCCAAAGTAAAAGATGTGAAGATCAAGAAAATCCAATGGTGTCAAGGGAAAAAGAAGAAAGAAGATGCAGATTATTCTTTTTTATTATTATTTTTTCTTCTTTTTTTTTGTATAAATAGTCGATTAGTTTTTTTTAAAAAGTAGGTTTTATTTAGCTTAGCTTTCGGTATGTATTTCTTTTTAGTGTAATTTATTTTTAGTTGTAATTTTTGTTAAGCAATCGTAGGATTTATTTAGCTTTTTTTTTTTCTTAAGGTATTTTTATTTTTTTCAAGCATTGTAATTTATTTTTAATTTTAATTTTAATTCAGTTTTTATTTAAAGTGTTAATTTACTGCTTATTTTTTTTTACCTTGCTGCTTATGTTATTGCTGCTTATTCTTGTTAGTATAGTATTTAGGTTGCGATTGCTGTTATATGAGTATTTGCTAGTTTATCAGTTGAAGTTTTAAGATGCTTGTTGTCATATGTTATTGATGTAGTTTGCTTAAAGTTTTGATGTAGTTTGTAATTTTATTTGTAATTTACTTTAATTTAAATTTTAATATCAGTTTTTTTTAAAGTCGAATTAGTCCTTATTCTATCTGCTTTTATCTGCTTATGAGTTTTTTTTATTTTGCTTATATTGCTTCATTTGATGTTTGATCACTTTTATTCACTAAAATGATAGTAGTTATCTTTGCTTATATTGCTTCATTTGCTAGTTTATCAGTTGAACCTGGTTATTCTGTTTTGAGTATGTTGTAAGTTGGATTTGGATCAGTTAATTTTATGTATTTTTCTTTTCAAAAATTTATTTTAAATCATGTTTAATTAGATTTTAATTAGAAAAATGTAATTCGTTTTCGTAAAATTTTCTTTTGTCGATTAGAATGTAGGAAATATAATTTGGAATTCGTAGGTTTAGTTTTTCATCGTTTTCACGTTTATGCTCGGGTATTCCCCGGTTTAGTTCGATTTCAACTTTCGTTTACGTATTTACTTTCGTGCACTTTAGGTTATCGTTTTTCTTAAATGTTTAGTCGTTTTTAATTTATGTTTACTTATTTTAGCGTAAAAAACCCAAACTCTCATCTTTATTTAACCATTCAAAACACGTATTCACAAACCGAGATCACGAATTCCATTCAGCCTTCGTTGGGGATAACGACCCGGGAATACAACTTCCGTTGTACTCCTTGGAAATAAATACGACTTGATTTTAACCAATCAAATTTTGGCGCCGCTGCCGGGGAAGGCTGACGCGAATTTTTAAATCTCGTTTGTCGTTGCGTGTTTCGTAAATATTTTCTTATTAAAAATCCAAAAAGATTTTCATTTCAAAATTTATTTTCCTTTTTTGTTTTCAAAATGTTGTTAAAAATCCAAAAAGATTCTTCTTTGCCCTCTTATCCGTTTAATTCCTTTTCTCACCCTCTAAACGTTTTATTCTATCTTCTCAACCCTCTACACGTTTGATTCTCTTTATGTCTACATCTTACAACTATGGTTGTGAATGGTGTGGGGGACCTCCAAATGGTGGAAATTGCCAAGGTTGTAGCATTGTGAATACGGGAAACGGGTTTGTCTATGACCAAAATCCCTACAATGAAACAACCAATTTCCTTAACCAACCCTCGCACCATGAGATGGAAACATATTCTTGTGAATTTTGTGGAGGTTGTCCTCATCCGGAATTTGATTGTCGAACGGGAGACTTGCTTGTCTATGAGCAGAACCCTTATAACAATCAGACATCATCCGGATTTGACACATCTTCATATTATTCACCTCCACAACAGTATTACTGTTGTGAGTACTGTGGAGGTTCGCATTATAGCTCTGATTGTCAAACAAGGTACCCGCTTGTCTATGAGCATGGCCCTTGTAACAATTATGATTATTCTTATCCTCCACAGTATCAAACCACTCAAAGCCAGCCTCAGATATCTCTTGAAGATATATTCCAAGAACTTCAAGAGATACGAATTGAACTTACAAATCTGGCTATTAAACATAACCCAAATGATCGTCATGGTGAGTCTATGGAAGATTTACTCGCCATAGAACGAGCAGCACGCAACCGTTTCTTGTTTGATCAGGCGTGCATGCTCGATGACGAAGATGAGGAAGGGGAGAATATTATTCTTGTGAATAATTCTATCATTCAACCCCTTCAGACCACTGCATCCACACCCATATCATATACTTTAGATTCCGAGGACTCTCTCATTATGGGGGATGAGCATCTTGACACTATTCCTGAAAAGGAATCGGACGAATTCATAAAGTCTAGTGTTGAGAACCTTATCCCAATCCCAAGTGAGTCTGAGGATATATCCTATAATGAGTGTGATTGGTCTTATTGTGATCCTCATGACATTTCTGAGGATACTTCCGGGATCTTCTCTAACCCGCTCTTCAATTCAAATGATGATTTTTCCTCCAGTGATGACGAATCACTTTCTGATGAGGACGCTTCAAATGAAAGTCTCAAAGTCTATTCGAATTCTCTTTTTGAATTTGATGATGAGTACTTTTCTAGCGAAATAAATCCTCTCTTTGATCGAGTGTTAGAGAACGATGAGGTCGAGGACTCTACTAGTCCTAAACTTGATGATATGACCTCACTTGATCCCGAGATTCATATGGATGCTCTTTCTCCGACATATGTGACACGTCCCCTTGAGGATCGCCATTATATTGATATCACATATGTCGTTCGAGTCTTTCTACCTTTCTGTGATTATAAGGTAGCTTGTCCTTCCATTCTCTCCATTGGGAGTGAAGACAAAGTTTTTGATCCCGGCATCTTCATTCATCATTCTTTAGAGCCGGATATATCTCATCGGAGTGGAACTTTCATGTACATCAATGTTTATCCAAACATTTTAAATGAAAGTCCGATGGAGATTTTCTTTTCCACATGCTTCCCCAAGAACAAATGAATTCGGGGTCGAGTCAAGCTAGCGACTCGGTTAACAAAAACAGTAGCACACCATATGGGTTTTCACCCATATTTCTGACTTCTTTCTACTTTCTACCACCCTAGTGTGGGGGAGATGCCCCCCGCTGTTGTACATAAATTTCAACAAAAAAAAAAAAAAAAAAAAAAAAAAAAAAAAAAAAATTTTGCAAACACAAAAATAAAATAAATGGCCCGTAATATTTCCCTTTTACGTTCTCAGTTTCGGCATAACAGCCGGTACTTTGAATATTGAGGGCAATATTCATTTCTAGTGTGGGGGGAATTCTCACGAATTTAATCACGTATATATACCATCTAATTCCCCCATTTTTGGCCAAAATTTTTTTTTTGGTGTAAGTGTTTTGCACTTACACAACAAATGGTTATCAGTCCACCATGTCTAACACACAAAAGGATTGGCTAATCCAAGAGCAAACGGTTCTTGGTAAAGATTTATCAAATCCGTTTACGGCTTACAATTTGCCAAAAATTGTATGGTATTCGACTCACCATATCCTAAAAAGATGAAGAGTTGGCTAGCCCGCAAGATTATGGCTTGTGGTAAAGGCAGTTGGAAAACCATAATTGGTCATCAGCTCACCAAAGATAATAAGTTGTTTTATCTAAGAGTTGGCTAGTCCAGAAGCAAACGGCTTCTGGTAAAGACGAACCAAATCCGTTGGCAGCTGGTGATTTGCTCAAAATCATTTGGTTATCATTGTACCAAGGTCTCACACACTGAAACAATGGCTACTCCAGGAGTAATGGCTTCTGGTAAAGAGTTTTTAAAATCCATTAACTTTTCATAAAAAATTGCTAGGGACTAGCAATTGCTCAGTGTGGGGGATTTGATATGTGTCGTTTTACACATATCTTTTCGTCCAATTTTCGAGTCAAAATAACCAAAAACACTTTAAAACGATCAAATAATGTTAAAAATATCTTTGAGATGTGTTTTTGTGTATTCCATATGCAAAATGATTGAAAACGATTGAAAAACAAACAAAATTTGCATAAATGGCAAGTCTAGTCCCTCAAGCTTAAAAAAATAAAAAAAATATAATAAAAAAATAAATTTTTGGTCCTTGGATTATTTTTACTTGGCAAAAATTACCCTTGGATGAAATTCGAAGAAATGGAAATTACGGTCCTTGGAGTTTCAAGATTATCAAAGTTAGTCCCTAAACTAATTTTATCCTAAACCTACAAAAACCCCACCCCACCAGCCCAACCATTTAACCCCAAAACAGCCCACAACAAAACCAACCGACCCAAGCCCACCACTATCCCACAACAAAACTAAACACAACTTAACCCACCTCATCACCGGCCCACACCTCTAAAAAACAAACCGACCCACTCTTATAAACTAAACACGCAGCAAAGTTTGGTCAAAATCCCCAAATAGAGTCAAAATCCCTATCCCTAACCTCAGACCTTGCCATCACTTTCCCTCTTCATCCCATTCCCGCCAAACCTCCCACTTCCCCATACACAGTACCATCACCAAAACCCTCTTCCCCAAATTCCTTCCTTGTCCACATCAACCACTTCAGTCCAAAGAATACTCACGGGTTCCCCTCCACCTCAGCGATCCGAGGGGAGAGAACAAATCCAACGGCCAAAGTAAAAGATGTGAAGATCAAGAAAATCCAATGGTGTCAAGGGAAAAAGAAGAAAGAAGATGCAGATTATTCTTTTTTATTATTATTTTTTCTTCTTTTTTTTTTGTATAAATAGTCGATTAGTTTTTTTTAAAAAGTAGGTTTTATTTAGCTTAGCTTTCGGTATGTATTTCTTTTTAGTGTAATTTATTTTTAGTTGTAATTTTTGTTAAGCAATCGTAGGATTTATTTAGCTTTTTTTTTTTTCTTAAGGTATTTTTATTTTTTTCAAGCATTGTAATTTATTTTTAATTTTAATTTTAATTCAGTTTTTATTTAAAGTGTTAATTTACTGCTTATTTTTTTTTACCTTGCTGCTTATGTTATTGCTGCTTATTCTTGTTAGTATAGTATTTAGGTTGCGATTGCTGTTATATGAGTATTTGCTAGTTTATCAGTTGAAGTTTTAAGATGCTTGTTGTCATATGTTATTGATGTAGTTTGCTTGAAGTTTTGATGTAGTTTGTAATTTTATTTGTAATTTACTTTAATTTAAATTTTAATATCAGTTTTTTTTAAAGTCGAATTAGTCCTTATTCTATCTGCTTTTATCTGCTTATGAGTTTTTTTTATTTTGCTTATATTGCTTCATTTGATGTTTGATCACTTTTATTCACTAAAATGATAGTAGTTATCTTTGCTTATATTGCTTCATTTGCTAGTTTATCAGTTGAACCTGGTTATTCTGTTTTGAGTATGTTGTAAGTTGGATTTGGATCAGTTAATTTTATGTATTTTTCTTTTCAAAAATTTATTTTAAATCATGTTTAATTAGATTTTAATTAGAAAAATGTAATTCGTTTTCGTAAAATTTTCTTTTGTCGATTAGAATGTAGGAAATATAATTTGGAATTCGTAGGTTTAGTTTTTCATCGTTTTCACGTTTATGCTCGGGTATTCCCCGGTTTAGTTCGATTTCAACTTTCGTTTACGTATTTACTTTCGTGCACTTTAGGTTATCGTTTTTCTTAAATGTTTAGTCGTTTTTTTAATTTATGTTTACTTATTTTAGCGTAAAAAACCCAAACTCTCATCTTTATTTAACCATTCAAAACACGTATTCACAAACCGAGATCACGAATTCCATTCAGCCTTCGTTGGGGATAACGACCCGGGAATACAACTTCCGTTGTACTCCTTGGAAATAAATACGACTTGATTTTAACCAATCAAGTACATTGAATGAATCTGAAAACAAGCATTCCTTAGCAAGATATCCGTTAACTGACATGTCTTCCATAGCAAAATCTGTCATCCAAGGTAAAATCATCAGTAGGATTTGTTCGCTAGAAGAGAAATTAATGAATATAGAAACGGATATATGAATACAAATGGCTGATATCTGCAGACGATGCGCCGTATCCAAAAAGTTGGATACGCCGTATCTTATAATCGTTAAAATTTAATCAGACTTTATTCAGAAAATAGATACGCCGCGTAGAATTTATGAATGCGCCGTATCGAATTAATTAATCAAAAATCGATATTTATTTAAAATTAAATACGTCGTATTAACGAAAGTTAATGCGCCGTATTTTCGTTACGTTTAAAAATACAAGATTTTTTTGATTCAGAGGATACGCCGTATCGATAGAGATCGATGCGTCGTATCTGTTTAATAATTCGCAAACTGTTTTTAACTAAAATAATAGATACGCCGTATCTGCAAAAGCAGATGCGTCGTATTACGTTAACGTTTAGAAAATTTTTTTTTTATCAAAAACAGATACGCCGTATCTGCTAAAGCAGATGCGTCGTATTACTTTATCGCTTAGAAAAAAAATTTCTTATTAAAAACAGATACGCCGTATCTTGGGGAAAAGATGCGTCGTATCGAATTAATTAAACGCGTTGTATTTTATAAAAATTAAACGCAATACGCCGTATCTGATAAATCAGATGCGCCGTATCGTTTGATTTAGCACAGTACAACGATAGCAGAACAGAAAAAATACGAAAAATAAAAACAAAAATTAAACACACAAACAAAAATAAACACACAAAAATAAAAGAAAACAATTAACACACAATACAACAAATATGCAAAATAATACAATGATGCAATTAATCTAATAAAAAGAAAAACCTAATTAAAATACTAATCAAATTAACAGATAATAACAATTCACTCCCCGGCAGCGGCGCCAAAAACTTGATGGGCGTGATGTGTCGTTGCGGTTTAGCAGTTTTAATGCCTACTCAAGTTTTAAATTTATATTTAGCCGACTTATCAATAACACACACACTTAACGAGCAGTGTACCCGGTCAGTATGAATATAATGGTAAGTAGAGTGTCGATCACTAAGAGTGGAACGTATTATCTCGTTATTCTAATCAGTATTTTAATATCCTAACGCAAGGGGGTTTCAGCCTGAGAGACTGGCACGATTTTGTTTGCAATTAAATAATAAACTAAACTAATAGGCACGAATCAGCAAGTAGCACACACGTACACAGATAAATACTCGAGACAATAAGAGGGCTGTCCTTATAATTAAGTAGTTTGTCACTTGTTTTATTGATAGCTTTATATGAAGTGTATGTAGTTAATCCTTTCTCGTTGGTCCTAAGCTTATCGGCGAGTAAACCCTTAATGATGACTTATGTCTAAAAGTTATTCCTAAGTGATCAATTTAGTAATAACCGTGGGAGTGCAACCTTTCCGTTGCCACATTACACAAGCCACTAATAAACACAGAGGTGATCAATGCACTAATAAGTAGTAACCAAAGACATCAACATATAAACTTTAATCGATGGGAAAGCAATTTTAAGGGGAGTTGAAGTGAATGATAACATAACACAAGCCCATCAATCCTGATGAATTAAAGTTTGCTAACACAATAAAACAAAACTACTTAATGAATTAAACACATGCAGCACCTTCTTACAGCTCTTGTATCTTCGTTTGGTGTGTCTTGTGCTGCCTTCTTGACTGAATTCGTCCTAGGGTTCTGTAATGCACTGACAAAAGCTTTTTTTTGGGAACTCTTAATTCGTCTGGTCCACGGGGTATTTATAGTTTCTGTCTGAGGTGAGATGCGGCGCATCTAGTAAGTAGATGCGGCGCATTGACTTAACTTCGCGTGGGGTCCAAGATTATAATATTCAGGAATATTCGTACACCGCCAGAAGATGCGGCGTAACTGCATGTTTAGATGCGGCGCATGTCCTCTTGTATCTTGGATCGTATCTGGTGATATCTTGATAGAGATGCGGCGCATGTCATGAGTGAGATGCGGCGCATCTGGAGCAGATTAGTCTTGATCTTCTTCATTTCAGTAGACTCTTAACTTCATGCATGTTTTGCTCCATAATCAGTCCAAAATCGCTAAGTTTCACCAAATGCTTGTTTTTACCTGAGAATTACAAAAGTAAACGATTAAGTATCAATCCTCATACATAATATAGTAAAACAAGTCAAATTAATAGGATAAATGATAGTAATAAAATGTACTTATTTGAGTTCATCACCTTAACTTATAATCCTACAATTTATACTTCTCTTGTTATGCAGTTTTGGGGTCTGTTACCCATGAAACTCTTGTTGATGGTACACCACAGTTAAGGGCTACTATAGATAGCCATGACTTCATTGTCTCTGAGGCATCCATTCGGAGCAATCTTCAATTGGATGATGCCTCAGGGGAATATATTTTGTCTAATGATGACCTTTTTGAAGGTATGAGAACCATAGGCTATCCCACTGATGGTACTTTTACTTTTTGGAAAAGCTATTTTACACCACAGTGGAGATTTTTACTTCATCATTTGCTCCATTGCCTAAGTCCCAAGAGTGGTGGATGGGATCAGTTTGGAAGCAACATTGCTTCTGCATTGGTCTGTCTTTCACTTGGAAGGTCTTTTAACTTTTCAAAACTCATTTTTGATGGCATGGTAGCAAATGTCAACAACAAACACAAATTTTTGATGTACCCAAGATTTTTGCAAAAAATGATTATGAATTTTGAACCTGAAGATAAAATGCAGACTTATGTGATTGTGGCTTTTACTCCTAAAATCTTTGCAAACATGAAAAGGGGATTCAATGGGGCACATTGGCCACTTTTGCCTGCTATGCTTTCTGGTTCAACTAACATTGCAGGTACATCTCATGCTGAACAAATGGAACCAACCAATGTGGAGCAAGCTCAGGAACAACCAAGGTCACCAACACCACAACCAAGTTCATCACCATCCCAACCAAGAGTACCTTCACCCACAACATCTTCACCACCACAGCAAACCAATATTCCAAGTCCTATTCAGGAGGAGGAATCTAACCCTATGACTGTGGAGGATCTTCTCACCTTGGTACCTGCTTTGGTTAAGAGAATAGAATCATTGGAGAAGGCAAACAATGCTAAGAGTGGGGCTATTCTAACTTTGGTCAGGAGGGTTAAAAAGTTGGAAAAAGTTATGAAGGAGAAAGGAGTTGCTTTTGATGATCAAGAAGGTGAGGATGAAAATTCTTCCAAACAGGGGAGGAATTTAGAGGAAGAACAAGTTGTTAAGACACCAGCTAAGGATAAACCAACTGATGAAGTAGATATAAGTCCTGAAACAAAGGAAGCAGCAGAAACATTAGCTCAATCTCTGAGTAAAATTCAACAACAAAGGAAGAAAAGCAGATATCCAAAAAGAAAGTTGATAATTGATGAAGAATCTGATGAAGAATTGGTTAAGTCTGCTGAGGAGATTAAGTCTGGTGATGTTAATGCTGGTGAGGGAATTAAGTCTGGTGAGGTTGTTAGTTCTGCTCATGGAGATAAGTCTGGTAATGAGGAGCAGCCTAAAACTCAAAGGGAAGGAAAACAAATTATGATGGAAACTCCTAAGTCCAAGAAATCAAAGAGACAAGAAAGAGAAGAGCAAGCTTCTTTAGCTGAGATTGCAAGAATACAAGCAATGGAAAAGGCTGAGATTGAAAAGGAGGAAGAACAGAAAAGACAAGATGAAATGCTTGCAAGAAAGATATCAGAAGAGTTTAATGATGATCCACTGAAGCAAATGATTGAAAAAGATGATGAGTTGAGGGCAAAGTTTGAGGAACTTAAAGCTATTCCAGGTTTGACTGCTGAGGAGAGAGCCAAACAACTAGCAGAGTTCATGAATGCTAGAAGGAATGAAGAAACTTTGGGGGATTTTATGTCTGTGATAAGGCAAACTCAGAAGAAAACCAAGGTTCTCAAAAGGATGTCTAAAGCAGATCAAATGCATGGGATGAAGATGTATCTAAAGAACATGCTGCACTCAACATGGGAAAAGATGAGAGGAAGATCATTTGAGGAAATTGAAGCTGAATATGTGAGTGCATATGAGAGAGATCATGGCTATAGGCCAGTGGATTATGAAGATTCTTTGAGAAGAAGTTTCAAAAGACAAAAAGTAACAGAGTCTGAGCCAATTATAGAAGCTGAGAAAGTGGATGAAAAGGTAACTGAAGTTGAAAAACCATCTGAAGTTGAGAAAGCATCAAGTGAAATTGAAAAGGAATCTAATGCTGAGAAAGTGTCTGATGTTGTGGAAGAAAAGAAAGAAGTCAAAAAGCCAGTCATAAAGTTTACAAGGAGAAAAAGTATAGCAAGAAAGAGTAAATTCAAGAAGAAAGTACAAGAAGAAGGTGAATTAGAAGAAGAAGAACCTTCATCTGAGGGTTGTACTATGGGAACAATTCCTGAAATTTCTAAGGAACCAGATAAAATTGTCAAATATCATATAATTAGGACTGGACAAAGAGCTGCTTATCAGATCATAAGGGAAGACAACACTGATGTTGTATACCTTAATTTTCCAGCAATTCTGAATGATGTGAGTAGGGAAGATCTTCAAGAACTTTATAAGTTGGTAAACATCAAACATGGAGACAATACACCTGAAGAAGAGTTTGAGAGGGTGTTTTGGGGAGACTTAAAAGTGATGTTTGAGCCACCTTCAACAACAGATGAGATTTGGAGATTGTCAGATCAGCAAGAAGTTGTGACTTGGAGATATTTTCATAGATGTAGAATACATTGCTTATCTCTACAGATAGTTCATATTTATATGCTTGCAGAAGTAGAATATCCTTTATCATCAAGGGTCTGCAAGGCAATGTTGGAAAAGAAGTTACATGCAGATGAGAAGGATGAAGTTTATGAGCAGTTGCTTGATTTGATTAAGAAAAAATCTTTAAAAGAACCATATTGGGGAGTTTAAGAGTGTTTGAAAGAATTTTCAAGTTGTTAAGTGAGATTAAAGGAACTTCTCACTTTGTGAAGGTGCATAGCACTAACACAACAAATGATTATCAGTCCACCATGTTTAATCAACATAAGGACTGACTAATCCAGAGCAAACGGCTCTGGTAAAGATATTTCAAATCCGTTTATGGTTGGCAATTTACCAAAAATTGTATGGTATTCAACTCACCATATCTGAGATAGTGAAGAGTTGGCTAGCCCACAAGGTATGGCTTGTGGTAAAGGCTGTGGAAAACCATACATGGTAATCAATTCACCAAGATGAGGTGCATTCCATCAAAAGAATTGGCTAGTCCAAAAGCAAACGGCTTTTGGTAAAGACAAAACAAATTCGTTGATAGTTGATGGTTTACTAAAAATCATATGGTTATCAATGTATCATGGTCTTACACACCAAAACATTGGCTGCTCCAGTAGTGATGGCTATTGGTAAAGAGACATCAAATCCATTAATTTTCAATGATTCACCTCTCACAGGAGTTTACACACCTGGAAGTGATGAGAATAGTATGAAACTTAAAAGAATTGATGTACAAGTAGTCATGGTTGCTGTGAAGATCAAATGGATTGCATATCAGATGGTGAAAAGATTATTCAAGTCAAGTTGCTGCATAAAGATCAGATTTGAAGTTTTGAAGTGTTAGAGATAATTTCAAGAGTTC
This sequence comes from Artemisia tridentata subsp. tridentata, assembly GCA_021014915.2. NCBI lineage: Eukaryota > Viridiplantae > Streptophyta > Magnoliopsida > Asterales > Asteraceae > Artemisia > Artemisia tridentata. Next base: position 377,964,896 of record CP139506.1, read on the forward strand.
AAGATTCAATCCTCAGAAGCTCATTCAAAAGGAACTTGAAATTCATGAAGCATGAAGATCAAGTTAGGGGAGGATTGTTGGGAATTATCAAGAGAAGACTTAATGAGAAGAACAAACTTAAGTCTGCTGGTTACGTGGTTAAGTCTGTTAGTTATATTAGTTAAGTCTTGTCATTGTTAAGTCTGGTCGTTCATTGTTAAGTCTGGTAGAGTATTAATAGTTAAGTATGGTTGACTTAAGTTATTAAGTCTGTTGGTTGACTTAAGTTATTAAGTCTGTTTATAAAAGTTAGGAAAGTTTGTTAGATATAAGTTAGGAAAGGATACGTAATTATCTTTAGAGAAGATACGTATATCCTTCTACACGTTTTGTATCTAGGGTTTCCTTAGTGTATAAAAGGAACCCTTAGGCATTAGTTTTTGATAACGACGAAGATTGTACTCATATTGATTTAAAGAATTAATATACGAAGTTAGTTATAGTTATTGTGTTCTTCATTGTTAGTGTTAAGATTCCGCATTAGCATTAACAATTCGTGTTAGAGTTTCTTACCTAGATTGATTTGAATTTATTCAAGTCGTCTAACAAGTAACAAGGCTACTTGGATCCATAACGTGTGGACCTACAATGAGCGGTGAGTAATGAGTTTTTTTATTTTTATTTTTCGTTTGGCAAAGGAGCGGTGAGCTTTGCTATTTTTTAGGAATGCTCATTTTTCCAAAGCTTATTTAAGAAGCTGTGAGCTATGGCTACTGCTCACAGCTCACTGCTACTTTTACCGAACACACCCATGTTTAGGGATGTTATTATTACAAGCTAATTTGTAATATTTATGTGACTGTTTTTGTGATTTGGTTTTAATAGGGCAATTTATATTTCTTGTGTGTGATTTAACTGTGTGTTTTAGATTTAGTTACGGAGTATTAGTTTTTGAAAGCTAGAATACTGTTAGTGTATAATTTGATTACTTTTTATATGTGAGGCCTGATTACGTAAATCTAATTTGTACTATCAGGATTTCGACTGAAGCTAACAATGTCTAGCCACCCTGACCTAGATTGGTTAATCAAGGTGGCTAAATCAGGAAAAGTTGTTGATCGCAGCTATCCTGAAATAACTGATTTGTGGTAATCATTGACTCCTTCAATACGTACATCAAATAGAGTTTTTTTATTTTGATTGCAAATGATGAGACAATCCATATTGCATGCAGTAAACAAATACAAGACCTACCAGCTGATGTGCCTGTCACATATATTTCAGAATTATATAGTGGACTTAATTAATATTCTCTACAACCATGAAAACAATAGCTTATTTGGTGAGTACTTCATCTACTGTTTGCATTATATATGTCCTGATATAAACTTCAGTTCCTAACCCATTTCTTGTTGTTATTCACAGAGAGGTTTCATCAATTTTGTGAGGTACGTGCACTTAAAAAATAAATAGTGTCTTATTCAGTATTGTTTAATGTGGTTGGTTTTTAAACCGAGTTTAATAAATTTACATGATCCGGCAAGGGGAATTGAAGAAACGGTTCCCTCGAATTCCGTAAGTCCTAAATTCTTTTAAATAGAATATGGACTATTGTGGCTAGAGATTAGCTTGTTAATATTAATTATTAGTAAAATTTGACAATGTCAACTTGGGAACGAGTGACCACGGGAGTGGGTTTGGTGGGGGTGCGGGGGTGGTCAAGGAGGCAGTGGCCTAGCTAAGTGGTCTGGTCCGAAGTTTATTAGTGCATACGGTATCATGACTTTGAAGTTGAGTTATAGCTTAACTCAATCGCGTTAAGGGGAATGTTATGATACCGTGCAAGTGAGTTAAGGTCGTGCATTAAAGGGCACGTTAACCCCCTAGCGCTGCGTTTACCATTTGAATTTAAAAAATAAAAAATAAAAAATAAAAAATAAAAACTTTTTTTTCACCACTATAAATAACCAATTAACACACAACTTTTTTTCACACTTCCACAACTTTCACTCAAATTTATATACTTCCTCTCTAACAAAAAAAAACTTGTTCATTCACAATGGATCCGAATCAAAGTGACGAAGAACCTAAGAACTGGTCCGATATAGATGACGAAACTGACTTATACTTTATGATGGCCGCGTACGAATATCAGCAACAGTTGAAGCAAGAAGCAGCTCGACCTCGCGTGACCCGTAACCGGATCTATCGTGAACATGAGGTTGCCGAAGAACGTTTGATGAACAACTATTTCAATCCAGGTTGTAAGTATCCGCACCGGAATTTTCGAAGAAGATATCGTATGAGCCGGAAACTATTTCTAGAAATAGTCAAAGGTATTGAATCTTATACTGCCATCCTCTTCCAGATCATTTTAAATTCTTTAGCCAAGGACCCGATGCTACGGGTCGGATGAGTATTAGTGTTATTATGAAGTGTACATCTGCCATACGCCAATTGGCATACGGCACCGCACCCGATGCGTTTGATGAATATTTGCAAATGGGTGAGCATACTTCACGTGATTGTCTTGATAATTTTAACAAGTGCGTTATTGATTTGTTTATGCCGGAGTATTTAAGAAAACCAACATATGCCGACATTCAAAGTATTTATGAAAGACATGAGTCTTATCATGGTTTTCCGGGAATGCTTGGTAGCATTGATTGCATGCATTGGGAGTGAAAAAATTGTCCGGTGATAAAAAATACCCAACAATAATGCTTGAAGCTGTTGCTTCGCAAGATTTATGGATTTGGCATGCATTTTTTGGGGTAGCGGGGGCGAATAACGATATTAATGTTTTAGATAACTCTCCGTTATTCGACGACATTCTTGATGACGTCGCCCCTGTAGCACCATATATGGTAAATGGAACCATGTATGAAAAGGGATATTACTTAGCTGACGGAATTTACCCACAGTGGGCAACTTTCGTCAAATCATTCACGGTTGCAACTGACGATAAACATGGTTATTTTAAAAGGAAACAAGAAAGTGCACGAAAGAATGTCGAACGTGCTTTTGGTGTGCTCCAAGGACGTTGGGGTATAATACAACAACCAGCACGTCAAATGGAAGTTACCAGGATACGTAGAATCATGTATTCTTGCATTATTTTGCATAACATGATTTTAAAAGATCAAAAGTTTGCACTACGTGAGTATGGAGAAATGTGAGTGGATCGGTCACCATGTATGAGGCAAGAAAGGTGGGTCGAAATATGTGATGTCCAACGTCGAAAGGAAAAATAAATACGTGACAGAGAAACGCATACTAGTCTCCAACTAGACATTATGAAGCATCTTTGGCAAAAACATCTTTAACGACAACAACAACAAGAAGATTCCGAAGAAGATGAATAAGTATTTGTAATTCGTATGTTTTTAAATTCTGTATGTTTTTTTATTTTCGTATTGTAATGTTTAAGTTTTAATGTTATGTTATTTATTAAATGAAGTATTAGTTTTAGTTTAGGGGTTGAATTTGTAAATTGTTAAGTTATGGTTAAGTTATGATAAGGGTGTTTTTTTTAGTTAAGGTTAAAAAGTTAAAGCTGATGTGGCGCTGACGTGGCGCAGAGTTAAACCTTAACTCAAGGGCAGGATACCCTATGCTCTTATTAATCACATAATAAGTCCAAAGTTTTTATTAGAACATTAAGAAATTGGACTCCAATGAGGAAGCCAACGACATATTCAGGACTGCTAAAGCTCGAGAGAGAAGAAGGAGGGATTTAGGTAACATAAAATATATCAAAGATGAAGGCGGATGAACCATTGTGAACGAAGAGAATATTAGGAAAAGATGGGGAGAGTATTTTTCCTCTCTTTTCAACGGAGGGTATACGGAAGAAAGAGGAGAAGAAGAGAACCCTAGCCAACCACCAGAGTGCTACTATTCGATGATTAGCCAACCAGAAGTGAAGGTAGCACTACAGAAGATGGGGAGAAACAAAGCAGTAGGGCCGGACCAAATTCCCATAGAAGCCTGGAGGTGTCTGGGTGATGAGGGGGTAGGATGGTTGACTTGCCTCTTCAACAAGATCTTCTCCGGTGATAAGATGCCAGAAGAATGGAGATTCAGTGAAGTCATTCCCATCTACAAGAACAAGGGGGATGTGCAAGTGTGTAGCAACTATAGGGGCATTAAGCTACTTAGCCACACCATGAAGCTTTGGGAGAGAGTTATTGAGAGAAGGTTGAGAAGGGAGACGAGGGTGTCTGAGAACCAATTTGGTTTTATGCCAGGAAGGTCATCGATTGAGGCTATCCACCTTCTCAGAAGTCTCATGGAGAAGTATAGAGAAAGACAAAAGGATCTGCATATGGCGTTCCTTGACCTCGAAAAGTCATATGATAGTGTTCCTCGAGAGTTAATTTGGAGAACTCTAATTGATAAAGGAACCTCAAGGAGGTACGTCAGAGTCATTAAGGATATGTATGAGGGGGCTAAGACCCGTATACGGTCCATGATGAGTGTCTAATTACTCATCATTTTACACCCATAAAAGACACAAAAATGACCAAAAACACCCAAATATATTGCAGATATCATTGGTTTTGTGTTTTTATGTGTTTCAGGTACAAAAGGATCGAAAACAGGGCAAAACAGGCAAAAACCGAGCACAAGAGTGGAAAAGCGTGAAAAGCCAAGGAAGGGAAAGGAAATTACGAGTTTGGACCGGGATTATGCTCAAATTGTCAAAGCCATCCCTCAAGAATATCAAGTTATCAAGAAATGGTCTTTGGAATAAATTTCAGATTTGGCAAGTATTATCCTTGGATTTTCAGATTTCACATAATTGGTCCCTAAACTTAAAACCAATTCAATATTAATCCCTAAACCCATTAACTAAACCTTATCCCTAAATAACCCTTAACCACAATCTAACCCTTATCCAACCCAACCCAGCTATCCTAAACAAACCCAAGCCCACTCTAAATAAAGCCCAAAACCATCCCACCCTTTTACCCCGTATTTTAGCTAATACCCAAGTCAAACCCACCTTCCCTTAAACCACTACCCCGCCAATACCACCAATCCCTCTTCCCCAGAAAAAGCTTAACCAGACAAAATGTTCCCACGCCTCTGCTTTGTCCACTGATACACGCTATCCTCCTACCTCCCCCCTCCTACTTAGCTACTCCCACCAACTTGCCCACGTGTGCTCAAAATTAGATAAATCCACTTGTCCTGTTTTCCCGCCAATTTTGATATTAACGATGGAGATCGATTGAGCCCTATCCAACAGCTGGGAAATATTCGGAGGGACACAAAGAAGCATTTGGGATGTTATAAAAAGCCAAGAAGTCAGAAGAAAACCTTGTCACTAGTTTTAGACCATTTTAGTGTAGAATTTAGTTTAAAACATGTTTTCTAAATTATTGTAATTTAATTCCAGTATTGGTTAACTTTTTCAAGCTTTGTACTCCTTTGGTTTTATTGAAATCTTAGTTTAAGTTTTATTCAGTGTTAATTTCATTATTCTGTCAAAGTCTCCAAAAGTCAACTTAGCTATTTGCTCAATCACATGTTTCTTTTCAGTGTAATTTTAATTGTTTGTGCTCAATTATGTTTGTTTACTACATTGTTACTTAATCTCAGCTTAATATGGTCATGGTTAGTTCAAAAGTCAAAACAGTTTCATTTAAAGGTGTGTTTGGGTTAAGGCAGAAATGGGGCAAAATGGAGGTGCACTGTTCATGTGCACCCCCATGAACTTTGGATATGCTCTAATCCAGGTTAGTGATGTTACTTTTAATTTGTTTTAACTGTCTTTAAGGTTTTAATAGAATTAAGTTGATTTCTAGAATTTTAAGTTCATAACTGTCCTGATTTTCCCTCATAGGATTTAGATGTTGCTTGTGTTGTATTTTGATGTTATTGGTTCACTTTTAGCCCACAAAATAGATACTCAGTAGTTGGTAAAAGTTCCCTTAAATCTACATAGGTTTGGCTCAAATCTGCATATGCAGACTGCATATGCAACCCAACTCAGTTCTTATTGCCCCTTGTTCAATCTTAGTTTTAAGCCAGTATCAGTAGGTCTTAGCTTCTGATTTGTGTTTTATCAATAGCTTACATGTTAAACTCAATCTGTTTTGGCTTTATACTGCTTTTGTAGCTTTTTCTCTAGCTTAATTTTAGTCTGCTAATCAGCTTATTTTCCCTGCCCTGAACCTGCTCAGTTTCATGATTTTTCATGCATCTGATCTAGTCATCTTTTAGATAAGCAATTGTGGATGGATTTTAGGCATTTTAGGTTTGTAGATACCCTGTAGTGCTAGGATGCTTTTGCCCCCTTTAGTTTCATTTTCCAGCTTATTTTGAGTGCTTAATCTTGGTCTGCAAGTAGGGCCTAGAACTGTTTTTTCTGTCCTTACCCATGTACTGATCAGTTGCTATTCTACTTATTTCCCTCTGCTTATTTGTGTGTTTTCAGTTGTTTAATGCTTAAGTAAGTGTATTAATCAGTTTTCTAGCTTTTTATAATTTTTGGTTAAGTTTAGCTTATTTTTAGCTTATTTGAAAACTGCTTATTTAGCCCATTCTGCTTATTATGGGTTAGACAGTTCTTATTTTATTTTTCCTAGCTTTTAAATAATATTTTAGATTTACTTGAATTTTTTCAGATTTTTCCATAGTCATTTACTATTTTTAAATAATTTAAATAGTTTAAATTAGTTTTAAATTCATATTAATTAATTAAAAAGTCAAAAAAATATTTTTCTTTTTCCCAAAATTTTATTTTGTCATTTAGCACGTAGGAAAATTATTTTGGCACCCGTAGAGTTTATATTTCATTATTTTGACGTTTTTAGTTTCGTTCTCAGTCCCGTTTTTAGTTAATTCGCGTTTTTAAGTTTTTCTTTCACGTTTTTAAGCACGTATCCCTTAGATAATTGTTTTTATTGTCTTTTAAATCGTTTTTATTTTAAGTTCAAATATCTTAGATTAGAAAACCAAAATCCCTTTTTATTCACCATTCAAACACGTGCACGATTCGAGACGACGAATTCCATTCAGCCTTCATTGGGGATAACGACCCAGGAATACAACTTCCATTGTATTCCTTTGGGAAAAATACGTGTTGATCACAACGGATCAATTTTTGGTGCCGCTGCCGGGGAGGGCTGACGCGAATTTTGAAATCTCGTTTGTCGTTGCGTGTTTTGTAAATATTTTCTTATTAAAAAGCCAAAAAGATTTTTATTTCAAAATTTATTTTCCTCTTTTTATTTTTCAAATGTTTCTAAAAAACCAAAAATATTCTTCGTATCCCTTTATTCGTTTAATTCCTTTTCTCACCCTCTATTCGTTTTATTCTATCTTCTTAACCCTCTTTGTGTTTAATTCTGATGGAATCATTGATTCCTTGCGTCGGGTGTGGACAGCTGCTTTTCGGTATACCGTGTCGTTGGTGTACGTGTGAACGATGTGGTAATGATATTCAGAACGGAAGTTGTTTGTTTTGCGGTTCGAGGAATTCATTTGATTATGATCCAAATCCAAATTCTTTCGATGAACCGACAAATTTTTCCGACTACCCTCCACAACCCCAAATGTCTCCATCTTACAACTATGGTTGTGAATGGTGTGGGGGTCCTCCATATGGTGGAAATTGCCACGGTTGTAGCATTATAAATTCGGGAAACGAGTTTGTCTATGACCAAAATCCCTACAATGAAACAACCAATTTCTTTAACCAACCTCCACACCATGAGATGGAAACATATTCTTGTGAATATTGTGGAAGTTTTCCTCATCTGGGATATGATTGTCGAACGGGAGACATGCTTGTCTATGAGCACGACCCTTATAACAATCAGACACCATCCAGATTTGACCAACCTTCACAGCACAAAAACCCTAAACACCTTCTTCAAAGCGAGTTAACTAGAGCTGAATTGATCACTGAAGTGATTATTTCTCAAAATCAACTCAACATGGACTTTCAAACTGAAATTGACAGTCTTAAGGAGATGATGGAAGATTTTCTCGCCAAAAAACGAGCTGCACACAATCGTTTCTTGTTTAATCAGGCGTGCATGCTCGATGATGAAGATGAAGACGACGAGGAGAGTACTATTCCTGTTAGCAATATCGTTTCTCAACTCCCTCAGTCTATTGCAGTCACATCACTCTTACCCAAGGACTCTCTTATTATGGGGGATGAGCATCTTAGCACTATTCCTGAAAAGGAATCGGACGAATTCGTAAAGTCTAGTGCTGAGAACCTTATCCCAATCCCAAGTGAGTCTGAGGATATATCGGATTGTGAAAGTGATGAGTCAGATACGGAGACAATAATGGACGAGGTGCAAATTTCTAGCACACAAAGTACAGCACATGTCCCACCTCCGTATATCCTTCCAGAGCCCGAGCTCATGGATGCTTTTCCCGCATATGAGAGTTTTATTTTTGATGACAAAGAGGAGAGTAGTGGCAGTCCCACTTCTCATCCCGAGTATTCTCTCGCGGCTTACGAATCATTTAGTTTTGATTTCACGGAAGAGACGAGTAGTGGCAGTACCACTTCTCATGCTGATTTCTCTCTTCCAGAATATGATTCGTTTACCTTTGATCTTGATCATGAGGAGTTCTCTGATGAACTTACTCCGATCATATCTCCGCCGGAGTATGATCACTTCTACTTTGATCTAGACAAAGATGTTTTGTGTGACCCGGGGGGAGGCATTCTCAATCATGAGAATTTGCTTATTGATGATTTAATAACGACCCTCCCACCCGAGTCATTTCTTGAACAAAAGAGCTTAAATGATGAGACTCATAATTTGAAAATTATGAAGTCTACTTTTGATGATGATGACCTCATCATGATTGTTATCATGACCTTCTTCCCTTTCATCACATATCATGTGATTTCTCTTCTTCTTCACTCATTTGGGAGTGAAGACAAAGTTTTTGATCCCGGCATCTCAATTTATCATTCTTTTGAGCCGGATGTATCTCATCGGAGTGGAACTTTCAAGAACTTCAATGTTTATCCAAACATTTTTAATGAAAGTCCGATGGAGATTTTCTCTTCCACTTGCTTCCCCAAGAACAAATGAATTCGGGGTCGAGTCAAGCTAGTGACTCGGTTAACAAAAACATTAGCATTGCATGGGTAACCGCCCATGTTTCTGACTTCTTTCTATTTTCTGACACTAAGTGTGGGGGGATTCCTCTACTGTGCTCTGTTTGTGTGTTGTTTTCCCTTGTTTGCAGGTTTCCCTTGGATTGTGATGATTGACGCGCCTGTTTTCAATCCAGCCGCCCAATATCCTATCTTGTTACTAACGTTTATCTAGGGATATCTTTTATATCCTTTTTTGTGAAAAATGGAGATTTCTGTTCCACACTTGGCTATTAGTATTACCTTTTTACGTTCTAAGTGTCGGCATAATAGCCGGTACTTTGAATATTGAGGGCAATATTCAATTCTAAGTGTGGGGGGGGGGGGGGGAATTCTCTTGAATTTTGTCACATGTGTACCTTCTAGTGCCCTAGTACCCCCGTTTTTGACCAAAATTTTAAAATTTTTGTCGTTTTTAGATAAGAAATTGCAATAAAAAAGTAGTGTTTAGTCTTGATTAGGTTAGAACAAAGGGAATCCCGACTCTGCCAGAGTGTTGATCTGGCTGCTTCCTTAACGTTTAGACTAAGGTTTTACAATTTGTGCAAATGAAAATGCTAAGCGTAGAATAGTTGGTTTTCTTTAGAGCTTATACAAGTAATCTATGGCTTTTCCTCCCAGAAGATAACTAATCGGATTAAATACGTGTTGTTTTCAAACGTTTGAACGTTAAAATTATGTTGTTATGCAAAACAAATTTTTATACAATTTTGATAAAGAGCCCGAGTTCAACTTTTTATTTTAAATTTTTGAGAAAGCATTTATGTAAATATATATATAAGTAAATAAAAAAAAATGAAAATGAAAAAAAAAATGAAAAAAGAAAAATAAGAAAATGGAATGATATTGCAAAATGCAAAAATGGAATGATATTGCAAAATGCAATAAATTTTGATGTTGTGAAAATAAAGATGTATGTGTTAATAAATGTAGGAAAATTGCTTTCTCTTAAATTTGAATCGGAAGTTGAACTTGGATTCGTCGATTTTGTATAAAAGTTAAACGGTAATTTAGTAGATTGTTGATTTCAAAGACCCGAAAGCTCCGGTATTATTCTCTGTGAGGTGTCAAAAGCCTGGTCACCTAAAACCAACTGGTTTGGGATGTGCCGAGAAGAAAGCCGTTACATGGAGTGATCTCGTCTTTGAGTCTCTAATCTCTAAATGATCGTTTGTTGTTATCTATTTAAGTATTTAATACTAGCGTAGTGGGAATATCCAAAATCTTTGAAATCGAAATTCCGCTGATTCCGGTACTATTCTCTGTGGGGTGTCAAAAGCCTGGTCACCTAAAACCAACTGGTTTGGGATGTGCCGAGAAGAAAGCCGCTACATGGAAAAGGCCCTTTTGATCCTTAGATTTCCGAGGTTCCCGGTAAACTAGTATTTGACTTAAACAAATAACAACCATAATAAATGTCGATTTTTGCGGTCAAAATTTTGAAAATTAGCACAGTCACCTAATTGAATAAATTGTGGGAGTGAAAAGTTAAGTTTCGGCTTACATAGATTATTAGTATAAGTAGCGTTAGCATTTTACAAAAACGTTTTCACATTGAGTTTAAGCTTAGTTGGGAGTATAAAAAGAGGATGACGATATCAATTCCCTGGAGACACCCATTTTGTGTGAATCCCGTTCCATGATACCATTTTTGAAAATCAAGCATGTTATTTATTTATGTTCTAGTTTAAATTTCTCGCATCAAATAAAAAGTCAAAACGGGGTATACGTGGTATTCTTTTGATCCTTTCATTACTTCATATGATCGGATTGCTAGGGACTAGCAATAGCTTAGTGTGGGGGATTGATGAGTGTCTAATTACTCATCATTTTACACCCATAAAAGACACAAAAACGACCAAAAACACCCAAATATATTGCAGATATCCTTGGTTTTGTGTTTTTATGTGTTTCAGGTACAAAAGGATCGAAAACAGGGCAAAACAGGCAAAAACCGAGCACAAGAGTGGAAAAGCGTGAAAAGCCGAGGACGGGAAAGGAAATTACGAGTTTGGACCGGGATTATGCTCAAATTGTCAAAGCCATCCCTCAAGAATATCAAGTTATCAAGAAATGGTCTTTGGAATAAATTTCAGATTTGTCAAGTATTATCCTTGGATTTTCAGATTTCACATAATTGGTCCCTAAACTTAAAACCAATTCAATATTAATCCCTAAACCCATTAACTAAACCTTATCCCTAAATAACCCTTAACCACAATCTAACCCTTATCCAACCCAACCCAGCTATCCTAAACAAACCCAAGCCCACTCTAAATAAAGCCCAAAACCATCCCACCCTTTTACCCCGTATTTTAGCTAATACCCAAGTCAAACCCACAAAGTCAAACCCACCTTCCCTTAAACCACTACCCCGCCAATACCACCAATCCCTCTTCCCCAGAAAAAGCTTAACCAGACAAAATGTTCCCACGCCTCTGCTTTGTCCACTGATACACGCTATCCTCCTACCTCCCCCCTCCTACTTAGCTACTCCCACCAACTTGCCCACGTGTGCTCAAAATTAGATAAATCCACTTGTCCTGTTTTCCCTCCAATTTTGATATTAACGATGGAGATCGATCGAGCCCTATCCAATGGCTGGAAATATTTGGAGGGACACAAAGAAGCATTTGGGATGTTATAAAAAGCCAAGAAGTCAGAAGAAAACCTTGTCACTAGTTTTAGACCATTTTAGTGTAGAATTTAGTTTAAAACATGTTTTCTAAATTATTGTAATCTAATTCCAGTATTGGTTAACTTTTTCAAGCTTTGTACACCTTTGGTTTTATTGAAATCTTAGTTTAAGTTTTATTCAGTGTTAATTTCATTATTCTGTCAAAGTCTCCAAAAGTCAACTTAGCTATTTGCTCAATCACATGTTTCTTTTCAGTGTAATTTTAATTGTTTGTGCTCAATTATGTTTGTTTACTACATTGTTACTTAATCTCAGCTTAATATGGTCATGGTTAGTTCAAAAGTCAAAACAGTTTCATTTAAAGGTGTGTTTGGGTTAAGGCAGAAATGGGGCAAAATGGAGGTGCACTGTTCATGTGCACCCCCATGAACTTTGGATATGCTCTAATCCAGGTTAGTGATGTTACTTTTAATTTGTTTTAACTGTCTTTAAGGTTTTAATAGAATTAAGTTGATTTCTAGAATTTTAAGTTCATAAGGATATGCTCTAATCCAGGTTAGTGATGTTACTTTTAATTTGTTTTAACTGTCTTTAAGGTTTTAATAGAATTAAGTTGATTTCTAGAATTTTAAGTTCATAACTGTCCTGATTTTCCCTCATAGGATTTAGATGTTGCTTGTGTTGTATTTTGATGTTATTGGTTCACTTTTAGCCCACAAAATAGATACTCAGTAGTTGGTAAAAGTTCCCTTAAGTCTACATAGGTTTGGCTCAAATCTGCTTATGCAGACTGCATATGCAACCCAACTCAGTTCTTATTGCCCCTTGTTCAATCTTAGTTTTAAGCCAGTATCAGTAGGTCTTAGCTTCTGATTTATGTTTTATCAATAGCTTACATGTTAAACTCAATCTGTTTTGGCTTTATACTGCATTTGTAGCTTTTTCTCTAGCTTAATTTTAGTCTGCTAATCAGCTTATTTTCCCTGCCCTGAACCTGCTCAGTTTCATGATTTTTCATGCATCTGATCTAGTCATCTTTTAGATAAGCAATTGTGGATGGATTTTAGGTATTTTAGGTTTGTAGATACCCTGTAGTGCTAGGATGCTTTTGCCCCTTTTAGTTTCATTTTCCAGCTTATTTTGAGTGCTTAATCTTGGTCTGCAAATAGGGCCTAGAACTGCTTTTTCTGTCCTTACCCATGTACTGATCAGTTGCTATTCTGCTTATTTCCCTCTGTTTATTTGTGTTTTTTCTGTTGTTTAATGCTTAAGTAAGTGTATTAATCAGTTTTCTGGCTTTTTATAATTTTTGGTTAAGTTTAGCTTATTTTTAGCTTATTTGAAAACTGCTTATTTAGCCCATTCTGCTTATTATGGGTTAGACAGTTCTTATTTTATTTTTCCTAGCTTTTAAATAATATTTTAGATTTACTTGAATTTTTTCAGATTTTTCCATAGTCATTTACTATTTTTTAATAATTTAAATAGTTTAAATTAGTTTTAAATTCATATTAATTAATTAAAAAGTCAAAAAAATATTTTTCTTTTTCCCAAAATTTTCTTTTGTCATTTAGCACGTAGGAAAATTATTTTGGCACCCGTAGAGTTTATATTTCATTATTTTGACGTTTTTAGTTTCGTTCTCAGTCCCGTTTTTAGTTAATTCGCGTTTTTAAGTTTTTCTTTCACGTTTTTAAGCACGTATCCCTTAGATAATTGTTTTTATTGTCTTTTAAATCATTTTTATTTTAAGTTCAAATATCTTAGATTAGAAAACCAAAATCCCTTTTTATTCATCATTCAAACACGTGCACGATTCGAGACGACGAATTCCATTCAGCCTTCGTTGGGGGATAACGACCCGGGAATACAACTTCCATTGTATTCCTTTGGGAAAAATACGTGTTGATCGCAACGGATCAGTCCACAGTAGGGATCTCAGAGTTTTTCACTATGGAAGTAGGACTCCACCATGGATCTGCCATTAGCCCTTACCTTTTCGCATTGATACTAGATGAGTTATCTCGAGGGATTCAAGAGTGCACACCGTGGAGCATGATTTTCACTGACGATATTGTGTTGGTGTCAGAATCGGTGGAAGGGTTAAACAACAGACTTGAGCACTGGAGGGAGGCTCTAGAAGACATTGGTCTTTGAGTGAGCAGAGAGAAGACTGAATACATGAGATGTGATTTTGGGAGGATCGAGTCAGGCCACCACGAAGTATGGATATTCGTATCAGTGACCGGATCCTACCACCCAAGGAGTCCTTTAGATATCTGGGATCGATGATTCACAAATCAAAGAGGATAGATGAGGACGTAACCCACCGAATTAGAGCTGGGTGGGCGAGATGGAGGGCACCGTCGGGAGTCCTTTGTGATAGGAACGTCCCCTTAAAGCTAAAGGGTAAATTTTATAATGTGGCGATTAGACCGGCTATGTTGTACGGGTCTGAGTGTTAGCCTATCTCCAAAGCCCATGCTAACAGGGTCGAGGTGGCGGAACTGAGAATGCTAAGGTGGACTTGCGGTAAGACCTTGCTTGACATGATCCCGAACGGAGTTTTCAGAGCTAAACTTGAGGTCGAGACTATTATTTCGAAGATGAGAGAAGGAAGGCTCAGGTGGTTCGGTCATGTCAGGAGGAGGCCACAATCAGCGCCTGTAAGAAGAGTCGAAGCGCTAGTAGTGGATGGTGTGAGAAAGAGGGGTAGACCCAAACTCAGATGGGAGGATAGACTTAAGCTCGACATGAAGGAGCTTCTCTTGTCCGAGGACATGACCTCAGATAGGAAGGCGTGGAGAGATAGAATTAGGATATGCGGGTAGCTCAGGCTAGGTGTGCGTGGGTCTAGTTTTTTTTTTTTTTTTTTTTTTTTTTTTTTTTTTTTTTTTTTTTTTTTTTTTTTTGCTTTGTGTTGCTCCCTTAGGTTTGCCTGCTTTTCTTGGTGCTTTGCTCTTTGCTTTTGTGCTTTTTTGCCTGTGTTTCTGCCCGTGCCCCCTTATCTCTTTGCCTTTCTTCGGGTCCCTTGTTTTGTTTCTGCTCTATTTATGTGTTTGCTTGTTTTGCCTGCTTTCTTTTGTCTGCTTTCTTTTGCCTGCATGTTGCCTGTTGTGCCCTGACTCGGTTGCCCTCCTGCCTTTGCTCTCTCACGCGCACACATGCACTTGCCGGAGGTCTCTTTGGAAGCAGTCTCTCTACTCCCGGGTTTACCTTGGGGTAGGGGTAGGATATGTCTACATTCTACCTCCCCCATACCCTGCCCCGGCGGGATTGGGTTTATTGTTGTTGTATTAAGACTTCAACTGTGATCATAGACTAATAGTGCATACCCTATGCGTTCATACATCTGCTACTGAGTTGAATTGCTGAAATAATAGTAAGAGTAAATTACAAAGATGGTCCCTGTGGTATGCGTTGACTTTCACTCTTGGTCATTTGACTTTTTTTTTTTGACACTCACAGCCACTAACTCTGAAACCCTTAACACTAAAAGTCCCTTAACCAAACGACGTTATGTTTGACTGTTAAACACCCCTCATGTGACTTGCACATAAGGGTAAAAATGTCATTTTAGACTCTTTTTCTTCTTTATCTTCTCCCACCAACGTGGGTCCCACTACTACTCTTCTTCTTCTTCTTTTTTTATCCAACTGATATGTTTTTCTTTTCCTTTTTCACCATATTTACATCTTCATCTTCACCATTTTTTCTTGTTAATCAACAAATATTTTACTGTTAACATGTTCAACATCTATATCATACACACAATCACAAGATCGGGACCCAACAACATCTATATTATTCCAACCATTAAACAAACACCAACACCTATATTCTAAATTTAAATGTCAAAAATTAATTCAATACATCATAACAATCCGTAATCACAAACAATCAAATACCCCCAATTACACGTAAACTTACAAATCCAAATCACAAATATTAATTCCAAATTAACCAACAATCCAATAAAAAACAAAACAAAAAAGTAAATAATAATAATAATAAAAAAAGTAATTCATGAACACTTGTAGTAGGAGGCAATCCGTATTCCCAACATTAATCCCATTATTATTCTTTGATGTTAAAGATGATTCAATCTCTTATTCATCTTCCATTCCATCAGATATTGACACACACTCAATATTTTCATTATCCATTTCTTCAATTCAAGATTCAATCTTTTATTCACCAATCTTCAAAATCTCAAATAAAGATTCAAACCCAATTCACAAAACTTTATAAAAACTCAAATTAATTTCATCAATCATTTACCAAGACTCTCATTTTCATTTACACCAAACTCCCACACACTTCCTATAATTAATTTCATCTACATAATTTCAACAATCATCATCAAGGATCCACCGCCACCATCATTAGATCCTTCGCCACAACCACCAAAATGAAAACCCACATACATCGAAACCCCCACAGATCGATCACCATGAAAGCCCACATACACCCTTCGCCACATATCCGACCACCATGAAAACCCACACGCCTTTGTCACAGCCACCTAAGTCCACCCAGATCTGAAAGTGTACGGTTGGTGGTGGTGGATGGTGCTGTGACCACTTTCTAAATCCAGATCGGAAATCTTTGCTGGTGTGTACAGTTGATGATGATGAATATTAGTTTTATTGATTTGAGGTTTTGATAGATTATGATGAATCATTGTGTGTGCGAAAGAGAAGTGATATGATATTTTAGAGAAAATATATTAGTGCATTGGGAAGTAAAAAAAAGTAGTACTGTGTGAGTTATCCGTTTAAGAGAGAGGAAGTACTTGAATGGACGAAATTACCCTCCAATATTGCGCACACGTCATAACTTAACGTCTTGACCTAACGGACGTTTGGTCAAGGGACTATTAGTGTTAAGGGTTTCAGAGTTAGTGGCTGTGAGTGTAAAAAAAAAAAAAAAGTCAATGGACCTAGAGTGAAAGTCAACGCATACCACAGAGACCATCTTTGTAATTTACTCTAATAGTAATGAATCTACAATCTAAGCAAAACTTATATTATACAAACACCAAAGATTATCATTTATATAGGGTAAAGACCATAAAATAACAACTTACTTTCTCCATTTTACCGAGAATAAACACGTACTTTTTTATCAACATTTAAGCCAACGAACTTTGCAAATATTGTTCCGATATCAACAAAAAGTTATATTTTATTTGCACCATTCGTCCCTGAGCTAACGGCCGTTAGTTCCGTTAGTTATTATGTGACAACGTTAGTCCATTTAGCCAACGATTATTTGCAACGTTAGTCCTTTATACATTTTTGTCCGTTTTTAGTCGTTTTCATTCGTTCTTCTTACGTTTTCATACGGTTTTGTCCATTTTTTTTACGTGTTCGTCCGTTTTTCTTACGTTTCATACGGTTTTGTCCTTTTTTTTACGTTTTCGTCTGTTTTTCTTACGTTTCATACGGTTTTGTCCATTTTTTTTACGTTTTCGTCCGTTTTTCTTACGTTTCATACGGTTTTGTCCGTTTTCGCCCGTTTTTCTTACGTTTCATACGTTTTTGTCCATTTTTCATCCGTTTTTATCGTTTTTGTCCAATTTTCTTAACTATACCCATCATCTTCTTCCAGCGTTTCTTACCCACCATTTTGTCAGATCTCCTCAACATATTCGTTTATTAAGTACGAAAAAAAATTAAAAAATTAAAAACAAATTAAAAAATTAAAATAAATTTAAAAAATAAAAATTTAAAAAAATTTTAAAAACTAAAAAAAAATTAAAAATAAAAAAAAAATTATGAAAAAAAAAAATTTTCGGAAAAATTAAAAAAAAATTTCTGAAATTTTTTAATTTTTTTTCGAAAATTTCCAGAAATTTTTTTTTTAATTTTTTTTAATTTTTCTGAAAAAAAATATTCTCCGAAAAAAAATTTTCGGAATTTTTTTTTAATTTTTTTAATTTTTTTTAGTTTTTAAAATTTTTTAAAATTTTTATTTTTTTAATTTCTTTTTAAATTTATTTTAATTTTTTAATTTTTTTTAATTTTTTAATTTGTTTTTAATTTTTTAATTTTTTTTCGTACTTAAGAAAAACATCCGAAAACGAATAAAAACAGACAAAACCGTAAGAAAATTAGACAAAAACGATAAAAAACGGATGAAAAATGGACAAAAACGTATGAAAGGTAAGAAAAACGGGCGAAAACGGATAAAAACGGACGAAAACGTATGAAACGTAAGAAAAACGGACGAAAACGTAAAAAAAATGGACAAAACCGTATGAAACGTAAGAAAAACAGACGAAAACGTAAAAAAAAGGACAAAACCGTATGAAACGTAAGAAAAACGGACGAAAACTTAAAAAAATGGACAAAACCGTATGAAAACGTAAGAAGAACGGATGAAAACGACTAAAAACGGACAAAAATGTATAAAGGACTAACGTTGCAAATAATCGTTGGCTAAATGGACTAACGTTGTCACATAATAACTAACGGAACTAACGGCCGTTAGCTCAGGGACGAATGGTGCAAATAAAATATAACTTTTTGTTGATATCGGAACAATATTTGCAAAGTTCGTTGGCTTAAATGTTGATAAAAAAGTACGTGTTTATTCTCGGTAAAATGGAGAAAGTAAGTTGTTATTTTATGGTCTTTACCCATTTATATATGATCAATAGCCCATTTTGACATTAGGTTTGACCACAATATACATTTTCTTACATCAACGTCCTTACTAAACATTTGACGTAGTTTGATTTGATAAGGGACTTTTTTAGACTTTATTTTCATGT
Source organism: Artemisia tridentata subsp. tridentata (assembly GCA_021014915.2). Classification (NCBI taxonomy): domain Eukaryota; kingdom Viridiplantae; phylum Streptophyta; class Magnoliopsida; order Asterales; family Asteraceae; genus Artemisia; species Artemisia tridentata. Next base: position 377,983,433 of record CP139506.1, read on the forward strand.
TCTGTAGTTTGACAAAGTTTTTTATGGAATCCATGGACTTAAATTATTATATAATTTGTAGAGATGAAGATTCTGAAGCCCCTGGACCTGCATCAAAGGATGTGGTAAACTTTCCGATTTATTTGATAACCATTATAATGAACATCATCTTGTTGCATATAACAAACCCTTGCACGTAAAATTCTTTTGGCTTAACTTGATGTTTTTTATTTTCTTATTTACAGACTTCTTTGAATGAATGGGATGAAGATCACATGACAAGGTATAAAAAAGTCACATCTGAATCATACTTGCGCATGTAACTGTTTTTTTACGACAGTTTGACTTTTGTGTAATGCTTTTGGTATTACCTTCTCCCTCAATATTTTACTATGTGGATTTCCTTAAAAAGCTATTTGCATACTATACCCATTTTTACACTAACTTTGTACCTTGTTTCTTGTTTTTTCACGCAATATACGTCTAGGGATGGAAGAACATCTCCAACGAGTTCGCCTTATGGTGAGAGCACCTTCTTGATGTTTACTTTGAAATATACTTGTTCAGTGTTCTGATAATCTTCCTATATATTGCAATATATGACTAGCAATCTTGTGTTTACTTTTTCAGAGCTGCCCTCCCCTAATCCCACTGCGGAAAATTGGGCTGAAAATCTTATCCAAGAGTACTACTATCTAGTCTTATTTTATTTTGGATTTGACCGATCAATCCCTATATAGTTAATATGTGTTACTTAGATTAATGGGTGACTTTGATATCGATCTACAGGTTGCTCACACAAGAGCCAGTGGAGCTTGCAGAGCTTTTGAAAGGACAAGATGAGTCCATGATTGCCTCCATGTTTTACCAGGCTTCTGGTATATTTTCATGCATATTAAATTGATAGTGGGATAATCCTAAGATTATGGAATGTGCAGTACTGGCGTAGGATGGGAAAATTAAAATGTCTCAGAATGAACGTGGAGAAGTTCTTGTTTCAAAGGTGATTACTGACCGAGTGGAAGATTAGTTGGGGGTTATTTGTTTGAACTAAATGATTTCAAAGAAATAGACTAAAAGTTAGGCGTGAAAGATTATGTTTGGTAATTGTATTAGGCAAACAAGTAGAGATATATGTTAGGCGTGAAAATCATTTTCCTTTATTCTTTTTTGGCTGACGACCAATCGACTATGTTAATAGCTGTAATCCAATATCAATTCCATACTTTTCGTAAAGCTATTATCATTAATCAGTAAATACAGTAAGCTTATCCAAACACAAGTAACAAATGCTTAATTGTCTACTGGAGGCTGGAAAAGAGCTGAAGCTTTTAAGCATGGCTTTTTGCAAAAGCCTTAAGTACCCTAAACACCCTCTAAGATAGCAGATGAATAAATCAGGCCATGTCTATTTATGTTAAGCTTCCAACTACCAGAGATGTCATCCTAGATCAGATTCATGGTGCAGCTTTTTTTTTTTTTTTTTTTTTTTTTATTTATTATTATTTTTTTTTTCTGGTTTCTGTTACTGTTGGGTCATGAAAAACCCAAGAATGCTTCAAACATGATTTGGACACAAATTAACTAAGTGTTAACTTAAACCGAGAACAAATCAAGTCACTGAGAGAACAGCCTCTCAGTGAGTCATCTTCAGGATGCTTAAGGCGAATTCAAGAAGAAGGATTCACTACTCAGGAAGGCGGTTGATGAACTCAAATAAGTACATTTTATTACTATCATTTATCCTATTAATTTGACTTGTTTTATTATATTATGTATGAGGATTGATACTTAATCGTTTACTTTTGTAATTCTCAGTTGAAAACAAGCATTTGGTGAAACTTGGCGATTTTGGACTAATTATGGAGCAAAACATGCAAGAAGTTAAGAGTCTACTGAAATGTACAAGATCAAGACTAATCTGCTCCAGATGCGCCGCATCTTGCTTATCACATACGGCGCATCACTATCAATATTTCACCAGATACGATCCAAGATACAAGAGGACATGCGCCGCATCCAAAGATGAAGATACGCCGCATCTTCTGGCGGTGTACGAATATTCCTGAATATTATAATCTTGGACCCCACGCGAAGTTAAGTAAATGCGCCGCATCTTACCCTCAGACAGAAACTATAAATACCCCAAGACCAGACGAATTTCGAGAGACATATATTAGATACGAAGACCGAAGTACAGAAACCAAGGACGAATTCAGTCGAATAGCGAGCACAAGACACACTCAAATCAAAGATACAAGAGCTGTAAGAAGGTGCTGCATGTGTTTAATTCATTAAGTAGTTTTGTTTTATTGTGTTAGTAAACTTTAATTCATCAAGATTGGTGGCTTGTGTAATGTGACAACGGAAAGATTGCACTCCCTTAAAACTGCTTTCTCATTAATTAAAGTTTATATGTTGATGTCTTTGGTGACTTTTATTAGTGCATTGATAACCTCTGTGTCTAGCTGAGCGTTGATCGGGTCGCCATGCCTCTGCCCTCGCCTATTTATTAGATCGCCTATGCATTTTATGGTCTGTAGAAAAGTAGGAGAAAGATAAATAGGATAGTCATAAGTAATCATTAAGGGTTTACTCGCCGATAAGATTAGAACCAACAAGAAAGGACTTAATCTCGGTGCGTTGCATCGAACTATACACTTCATATAACACTAGCAATAAAACAAGTGACAAACTACTTATCATAAGGACAGCCCTCTTATTGTCTCGAGTATTTATCTGTGTACGTGTGTGCTATTCGCTGATTCGTGCCTATTGGTTTAGTTTATTATTTAATTGCAACCAAATCGTGCCAGTCTCTCAGGCTGAACCCCCTTGCGTTAGATTAGATTGTATAGCTAACTTAATATATTAAAATACTGATTAGAATAACTAGATAATACGTTCCACTCTTAGTGATCGACACTCTACTTACCATTATATTCATACTGACCGGGTACACTGCTCGTTAAGTGTGTGTGTTATTGATAAGTCGGCTAAATATAAATTTAAAACTTGAGTAGGCATTAATACTGCTAAACCGCAACGACACATCGCACGCATCAAGTTTTTGGCGCCGCTGCCGGGGAGTGAATTGTTATTATCTGTTAATTTGATTAGTATTTTAATTAGGATTTTAATTTTTTTTATCTAACTGCTAATTTTGTTGTGTATTAGATTAATTTGCATTTATTGTACTATTTTGCATATTTTCTGTTTTTGTGTGTTATTTGTTTGCTTTTGTTTGTTTTCGTTCGTGTGTTTTTATTTGTTTTAATTTTTCGTATTTTTTGTGTTCTGCTATCGTTGTACTGAGCTAAATCGAACGATACGGCGCATCTGATTTCTCAGATACGGCGTATTGCGTTCAATTTTTATAAAATACAACGCGTTTAATTAATTCGATACGACGCATCTTTTCCCCAAGATACGGCGTATCTGTTTTTGATAAAAAAAATTTTCTAAACGTTAACGCCATACGACGCATCTGCTTTAGCAGATACGGCGTATCTATTATTTTAATTAAAAACAGTTTTCGAATTATTAAACAGATACGGCGTATCGATTTTTATCGATACGGCGCATCTTCTGAATCAAAAATCTTATATTTTGAAACGTAACGAAAATACGACGCATTAACTTTTGTTAATACGACGAATATAATTTGATAAATATAGTTGATTTTTGATATTTACTTTGATCGGTCCGCTACTCTCGTGTGCAAGTTGTTTATTTTCAGGATAAAGGATGATTCAAGCATCACCATGAAAGATTACATTCTGAACCAACCCGAGAGAAGCTAGCTGGAGTGATCAAACGTAACCTCTTCGATTATTCAACCTGCCCAAAGGGAAGTTCTCTACATTATAATCTCAATTTTATTATCCATATTATACATCTGATTCAAATTGTAATCTTAATTTTGTACGCTTTAAAACGATATTTGTTCCTAACCTCGGAATAAATCCTTATCCACTAAACAATAAGATTACAATTGTTAATAAAACGTTTATGCCTATTGCTCTTATTTTGAATTAAATTACATCATATGGTATGACCGTTTTACCCCAATTTGATGTATAACGAATCGTGTTGCGGAGGCCAAGGTACGTTCCTTATTTAAATTTCGTTCACCAACATAGCGATACGGCGGATCTAAATATCCCAAGCGCCGTATCTCTGACCATCTAGGATTCATTGACTAGTCAACGAAATTAAAATAGATACGGCGCATCCCAATTTTTCAATACGGCGCATCTTTTTGCTCTATAAATACGACGGGAATGCGCCGGATCTAAAATTCTTACCGCAAAAACTCACACAGTTAAGAACTTACACACAGTGAAATTATAATCTAAATCCGAACATTTATCTCGAATCCGCCTTTAATCCGATCTATAATCTTTCTCCTAATCATAAAATTAAGGTAATTACTCAATTTCGATTTAATCTTGGTTAATACGAAAATTAGGGTTTATATGATTAATTTGATTTGTGCTTAAATGATATAGAGATATGATTAGGGCTTGTATTAGATGATCTCCCCCGTGTTTAACTTGCGTAAATCATCGAATTTCTAATTCGATTTTGAATATTTGGTGGGAAATGGATTAGTAGTGGTATATTGAGCTTTTAGAACTGATATAAGAGGTATATGCTACTGTGATATTTAGTGGTAGTTTACGTCACGGATACGGATTCTTGAAAAGTCTGCCTGACCCCCTTTATTTATACTGATATGCTTTTGGATGCGGCGCATCTAGGTTGATTGATGCGGCGTAACGACCTTTTCCAAATTAATAAAACTCTAGATACGCCGTATTGCTTAATCTAGATACGACGCATCCCAATACGCCGTATCTCATCTCTTGCTCCGCATCTCTTATACTTTGTGCAGATACGCCGCACTGATTAAATCAGATGCGCCGTATCTATCTCACTTACAGACTGCTTACTAACTTTGAAAATTTATCTCAGATGGCATTACCAGAAGTTGAACAAAGACATCAGTGGTTACGCTTCGAGAATATGGGACTAACCCCTGGCACCTTGGAGGATTACTTACGGAGACTTGAGTCGATTTACTTTAGGAGGATATTCAGGGTACAGGTTTTGGATTTTGATGATGTGGGATTGATTGGGGCAGGACATGCTGCTGAGAGTTTACAGCATAGGATGGAGATGATAGTTACTGGAGATGACGAGGTGGTGGAATTTGAACCTGAAATAATGGAATGAAGGGTTGAACGTGAGTCTAACTTGAAGACTCTGGAATAAAGACAAGTGCTTACCGGGAGACAACCCGGATTTATCTTTTAATTATTCTGTTTATGTGTCGAGTCAGTCAGGCCGCAGAGGATACGGCGCATCTCAATCCTGAGATGCGACGCATCTCCTGCAGATGGTCATATCTTATTTTATTTTTCTGCATTTTTAATTTTCGAATTTAAAACTTTTTATCAGTTTATTTTAAATGCGGCGTATCCCTGGTTAAGGATGCGGCGCATCTTCTATTATGATCGGTAATTATTCCAGGCTCGATACGGCGTATCTTCTTCCATAAGATACGGCGCATCGACTGACCTGATGATTTTCATTTTTAATTTTTATTGTTTTATTTTTACCTAACTACTAATGTATTATGCAAGTTTGAACCTTTCTTATCTTAGGTGTGTTTTAAAGCCTTGGTGGTATTATAGATTCCTGCATTTCCTGTGGATACATCGAATATGAAGCTTAAACGTTCTAATCTACAAGAAAGATGATTTTTGCTCTAATACTAATGGAGGATCATACCGAGCAAATCTCAGGGGAGTTTTTCTGTTCTAATTCTTTTATTTTCCAGTTTTTAACCTTTAATACAAACAACGACGACGTTGTTTAACTTAAGTGGGGGGATTGGAGAATTAGAACACTTAACATTTACTTGTCCTAAACTTTTCAAAATATGCTTAAAATGTGCTTAATATATCAAAATTTAAAATTTTTAGCATGTTTTTGTTTAAAGTCTAAGTTGCATAGCTGCACACATGACGTCATTTTCAAAAAAATTGTGATTTTTCAAAATTCACAAATCTATGAGTGTGCCGGTGACTTGTAAACTTTAGAACTTGGCTTGTATACTATTCGAGACCACCATAATAAGTATTATTTATATAATTGGAATGACTTGTCTAAATTGGTAAATTTCTAGGATTACACCCAAATAGCCTTTATATGTTATGTGTTATTAGCTAACTACACTGGTTAGTTAACCCCCGTATAAACCCTTTTGTTACTCTCATTTTTAGAGTAAGATACCCCTAGAAAAACACTCAGAGCCATTCATTTCGTTTCTTACACCTTTGTTAAAATGTATCGTTGCACCTTACACCTTAGCCTACCCTGTAGATTAGAATCCGTGGTTGGTTAATTGCTATAGGCAAAGTGTGTTTCTTTACATTACCTGTGTTCGCGTGCGTAATTCATTATCTATGGTTAGGTCGGGAAATTGCACAATGCGATTGGAGTGAAAGTAAATATTGTATATTTTTGAGTTTATTTTTCGTGTGTTTACTACTTTCACTATTACCGTTATTTCTGAAGTTATGAAAAGTATGGAAAAGTTATCCAGAATTATCATTATAGTGATGTGGTGAAATTTTACACATCTATGTTTATGTAAAAAAAAAAAAAAAAAAAAAAAAAAAAAAAAAAAAAAAAAAAAAAAAAATCGAAAAAATAGAAAAGAAAAAGAAAAAGAAAAGTTGGATGTTTAATTTAAACCAACTTATGTAAAGTTATGTAAGTGGTCGATATCACCACTAGTTGTTATATATTTATGGATTGAATGGGAGTTGGCAGTTATGGGAACGTCAACTAAGGTTTATTCTTTGATTAAGATCTTGTTGAGTATAATTCGTGTCTACCTAAAGCGTGTGTTTCAAGTGTTAAAGCGTGAGTTATTCAATGATATGAGTCTTATTCATGGGATGGTTGGGATAGTGATTAACCACACTTAGGATTTTAATTTATTTGTTTTGTTTGTTTTTTATTTTTACACCAATTTATATCTCAAAAATTATCCATACCCTTTATTATTCTTTATCCAACCAAACCTTTGATTTATTGAGATTAGGGATTTGAGCAATCTTAAGTATCGTAGTCGTGGATTCGGCTATGTATTTATGATTTTGTCGCCCTTTTTGATATATTATTATTGGTGAAGTTTGGACCTATCTTTAGCCTATTCGAGTTAAGGATTTGAGCAATTGCAAGTATCGTGTTCGTGGATTCGATCATGTATTTGTGATTTTGTCTCCTTTTCTGGAATTTGAGATCGATAGAGATTAAGAATAATTAACCCTTAAGCCTAAAAACCCTTTTTACCGCTTTAGACTTGTTATTCCTTGGCTTTAGTGGGGGAGATGTGTATACTTGCAAAGCTTATGATAGAATATTCGTCGCGACTGGACAGTTAAACGATTAGATTTTCTTTTATCAGATTATTTTATTTTACTTATAATTCGTTAAGTGTTTAGTTGTGTGATTATGACAAAAATGAATACATGCTTGAATATAAAAATAAATCCTAATATCTTTTAGGATACATTTTCATAAGATTAATTCTAAGATTTACTTGGGGACAAGTAAAGTTCAAGTGGGGGGATATTTGATGAACTCAAATGAGTACATTTTATTACTATCATTTATCCTATTAATTTGACTTGTTTTATTATATTATGTATGAGGATTGATACTTAATCGTTTACTTTTGTAATTCTCAGTTGAAAATAAGCATTTGGTGAAACTTGGCGATTTTGGACTAATTATGGGGCAAAACATGCGAGAAGTTAAGAGTCTACTGAAATGTACAAGATCAAGACTAATCTGCTCCAGATGCGCCGCATCTTGCTTATCACATACGGCGCATCGCTATCAAGATCTCACCAGATACGATCCAAGATACAAGAGGACATGCGCCGCATCCAAAGATAAAGATACGCCGCATCTTCTGGCGGTGTACGAATATTCCTGAATATTATAATCTTGGACCCCACGCGAAGTTAAGTAAATGCGCCGCATCTACTTACTAGATGCGCCGCATCTTACCCTCAGACAGAAACTATAAATACCCCAAGACCAGACGAATTTCGAGAGACATATATTATATACGAAGACCGAAGTAAAGAAACCAAGGGCGAATTCAGTCGAATAGCAAGCACAAGACACACTCAAATCAAAGATACAAGAGCTATAAGAAGGTGCTGCATGTGTTTAATTCATTAAGTAGTTTTGTTTTATTGTGTTAGTAAACTTTAATTCATCAAGATTGGTGGCTTGTGTAATGTGACAACGGAAAGATTGCACTCCCTTAAAACTGCTTTCTCATTAATTAAAGTTTATATGTTGATGTCTTTGGTGACTTTTATTAGTGCATTGATAACCTCTGTGTCTAGCTGAGCGTTGATCGGGTCGCCATGCCTCTGGCCTCGCCTATTTATTAGATCGCCTATGCATTCTATGGTCTGTAGAAAAGTAGGAGAAAGATAAATAGGATAGTCATAAGTAATCATTAAGGGTTTACTCGCCGATAAGATTAGAACCAACGAGAAAGGACTTAATCTCGGTGCGTTGCATCGAACTATACACTTCATATAACACTAGCAATAAAACAAGTGACAAACTACTTATCATAAGGACAGCCCTCTTATTGTCTCGAGTATTTATCTGTGTACGTGTGTGCTATTCGCTGATTCGTGCCTATTGGTTTAGTTTATTATTTAATTGCAACCAAATCGTGCCAGTCTCTCAGGCTGAACCCCCTTGCGTTAGATTAGATTGTATAGCTAACTTAATATATTAAAATACTGATTAGAATAACTAGATAATACGTTCCACTCTTAGTGATCGACACTTTACTTACCATTATATTCATACTGACCGGGTACACTGCTCGTTAAGTGTGTGTGTTATTGATAAGTCGGCTAAATATAAATTTAAAACTTGAGTAGGCATTAATACTGCTAAACCGCAACGACACATCGCACGCATCAGCGGTACTCCCTGAGTAGGACTTAGGCCAAAGAAGAAGTTGATGGTTCAGTGAGTGTTGGACAAGAACTCACTGAACCCCAGTCTCCTCAACCAACAAAGTGATTGAATGACTGAGGAACCAACGCCTGAAGAAAAGGCGGGAACAATAGGGAAAAGATCTGAGAAGATAATAGTGTCAGCCCAACACTCTTCTCTTGTCAGATCCAACCTTCCCTATTGCGGCTAAAAGTCATGGAGTGTCAGCCAACAACTCCCAAAGTCTTATTAGCCCTTTCCTATTGGTTCTTGGAAATGACAATTACTATTTGTAATTGTCAGACACGCAACCTCAACAACTTGTATTATATTTAATCACTTATACTTAGATTACTTGTGTATAAATAGATCAGATGGGAGAGAAGTTAAAGTGTGCTTTGTATATTTAAAGTCTTGAACTTTTACAAAGGAACTTCTCTCCTACAAAGAGTATACAACTCACTGAGATAGCTCAGTGGGTATATTGTTACCACTCAAGCAAAACTTGAGTTTCGATAGGAGACACCCCATACCCTTGTCTATTCAATCCCAAGTGTTTGTTCCGCAAAACACTTGGGTATAGATTCTTGGAATTATTTCTAATAAGAATTTAAACGTTGAAAAATATTGTTGTTTTTATACTCACGTTTTATAACTGTTAGAATTAATCCTAAACATTGTATTAGTCATAACACGAAATAGATTAACTTTCTAGTTAACTCTAATAGTGTAAAGGGACCAACAAGTGGTATCAGAGCCTCTGGTTTATAAAATCTTTTAAACAAACCAAGAGTGCTCTAGGTTTTTAAAACCAAGATCCTACTATGGCTGATATCAATGTACCCCAGCTAGTCGACAAAAAGGGTGGCAGCTACTCAGCTGTTGCACCCAAACTTGAAGCTGGGAAATTTAGCAAATGGAAGAAGCGTATGATTTGCTATCTTACTGGTATGGAACCCTACTACATCACCTGTATCAGGGATGGCCCATTTGTCCCAAAGACTGGCACAGGGCTAAACAAGCCTGAAGCCCAATGGACCATTGATGAGAGGAGGGTGGTCAATCAAGACCAACGCCTGAAAAGCATCCTTATATCATGTCTTCCTGACGATGTAATGGAATCAGTCATCAACTGTCTAACAGCCAAGCAAACTTGGGATGACTTGGTAAACAGCTTTGAGGGTCCCTCAGATACCAAGGAAAATAGGGTCATGGACCTTAAACTTGAGTATAATACTTTCAGGGCAAAAGACTCTGAAAGTCTCTCACAGACCTACACCAGATACAAGACTTTGATAAATGAATTATCAAATGATGGTGTTGTACTGACCAAACATGAGACTAATGTTGGCTTTGTCAACAGTCTCCCTGAGAAGTGGCACAACTTCTCACAAGGCCTGAGGAATGCTAACCACATTCAGACCCTTGAGCTCCCTGAAATTTATGGGAAGTTTGTCTATGAAGACAACTTGATCTCAAGGAGATACCCTGACTCAAAAGCTTTTGAGTCCAAAAAGGCCTTAACCTCCACACCCATATCAACTGCTTTCTATTCTAATGGTGTTGTGCAGGATATTCAAGAGGATTCTGAAGAAGAAATTGATGAAAGGACTGATGAGGAATACCTGAATGACCTGAACATGGAATTCCAAGAAAGGGCACTCCTTGCTAGTTCAAAACGTTTCATCAAAAGAAATCAGTCCAACTTTATAAAATCAAAAGCAAATGAGACCACTGAATGCTTTAAATGTGGTAAAAAGGGTCATTTTGCTAGGGACTGTTATTCTAAAACTATCTCAGAACCCTCTTACAAATTTTCAGGAACTAGCAAGTTTCAACCTAAAATGTTTCAGTCCACCCAACAATTCCAAAACAAGGGTCAAAAGGATTTTGAAACAAAATATAGGAATATCAAAGCTAAACTTGCACTTCTTGAAACTAACCCCATATTGTCTCAGGCTGCTCAAACATCTAAACCTATTCAGACAAAGAACAAGGTTTTAATAGCTGAAGCATATGATTGGGATGATGAAGAGGTTTCCTCAAATGAGGAAATAAGAGTTAGTGCACTGATGGCACTTTCAGAAGAGGATCAGGTGGCTGTGGAAAAAGGCCATGCTAGAAATGGAGAGTGGGTCAACATCACCATGAAGAAGGTAAATACTTTACTTTCTATGGATGATGATTCTGATTTGCAGTCTTACATGAATTATATTTGTGTTGATTTAAAGTTTGTTGAAGAACAAAGGTTTAACTTGCTTTCAAAATATAACAATATTGTGTCAGAATTGAACAAATGTAGAGATGAACTGCTTGTACTTAAGCAAGCCAAACTAGAAACAATAACTCTACAAATTCAGAACACTGAGATTTTGAAACAAAACCAAGTCCTTCAAACTGAACTTAACAAAGAAAAGGCTATCATTCAAAGCTGGACCAAGAAGAACCCTAAGGTTTTTGACACTGTGGGATTAATCTCTCAGAAAACCATTGGCATTGACCCTCTTATGGTTGATCCAATTGTGTGTCAAAATGAAATAAACTTTGTTCCAGCTGGCATATCTTTTGAGCAAGAAATGCTTCCCAAGTCAAATGACTGGTTTGTCAGGGACAACCCAGTCAGTAAGTTACCAAAATTTGAGACTGGAAAGATCTTGCTTCCTGAAAGTCAGGCTTTGAAAAATATGCTTGGACTCACTGAAAAACTCAGTAAGCTTGAACTCACTGAACCAATCACTGAGTCCTTGAATGAGTCTGAATCAGAATCATACCCTCCACTTCCTCCACTAAACACCCTTCAGGGTGCTGCACCTAACTTAGGCCTCCCACCTATGGTCTTCTCACCACACTCTCCAAAGGAGAGATCAGGAAGGGGAACAACCATTCTGAAGAGAGCAAACCTTGATGTCTCAGTAAATACTGATGACTCATCAACTTCAGTCCCTTCTGAAGAAACAACCCAAAGCCCTGACTCAAAATTTGATCAGTTGGCTGAAATGGTCAGGAAGCTAGGAGAGAAGATTGCATCTTCTGAGAAATCTTCTCAATCCAAGAAGGAACAAAAACCAACTTCCTCAAAGACCAAACCCAAACCCACAAAACCCCTGAAAAGATGTGAGCTATGCAACTATACAAATCATCTCACTGATGATTGCTATAGAGTCCTTTATTGCATGATTTGCAAAAAGGAAGATCACAGGACCTCTGATCATAAACAATGCTCAGTCATGTCAAACTTTTCAGGACTTAAGGCTCAGTGCCTGAACTACCCTTCTGATTCTAAGCAGAAACAGAAGCAAAAGGCCAAGCCTTTTCCACCCTGCCCTTTGTGTGGATTCAATGACCACCACCCTGAGGATTGTCAATATGACAAACATTGTGAATCTAGTGGAAGTTCCACTCAGAAATCCTCAGGAAAAGAGAAGGTCATCCAGTCAAGAAGAGGAATGAAACAATCCTCTCAGACTACTGAGGCTACCCCTACAACCAAATACAAAACATGTGGTAGCTCAGTCCACTCAACCTCTGACCATGAATCAATTAATACTTTCATAAAGACCTACAATACCAAACCCTCCATGAGATGGAGTCCTAGAAAGAACTGACCTAGTTTACTATTTGTGCAGAAGCATGCCAGGGATCCTGTTTGGCATCTAGATAGTGGATGTTCAAGGAGCATGACTGGTGTTAAGGAGTGTCTGCACAAATATGTGGAAGAACCAGGACCCAAAGTGATATTTGCTGATAATTCATCATGTCTCACTGAAGGTTATGGCTCAGTAAACTGCAATGGTATTGTCTTTACTAGGATATCATATGTAAATGGTCTTAAGTATAATCTGATCAGTGTCAGTCAACTATGTGATGCAAAATACATAGTTCAGTTTGATGATAAGCAAGGAACCATCTTCAATGCAAATAAGGAAATTGTCCTCATTGCACCAAGAAGACAAGATGTTTATGTATTAGACATGTCCAGTCTAACTCAGGATGGAACTTGTCTCTTTGCTAAAGCCACTGATACACTCAACTGGCTTTGGCATAAGAGACTTACCCACCTGAACTTTAAGAACATTAACAATCTTGTAAAACAAAACAAGGTCCTTGGCTTACCATCTCTTGTGTTTTCTAAGGATAAACCATGCTCAGCTTGTGAAAAAGGTAAACATCACAGAGCATCCTTTAAAACCAAAACCAACTTTTCCATCAGGAACTGCCTACATCTTCTCCATATGGATCTATTTGGACCTGTCAGTGTAAGGTCTATTAACCATGAGAAGTATACTCTGGTCATAGTGGATGAATACTCTAGATACACCTGGGTATTCTTCCTGATCAAAAAGAGTCAGGCAGCTGAAACAATCATGTCCTTTGTCAGGAACATTGAAAATCAAAATGACATTAAGGTCAAACAAATTAGAACTGACAATGGGACTGAGTTCAAAAATAATGAACTTGAATGTTTCTGTGATGAGAAAGGTATTTCCCAAAACTTTTCCTTTCCATACACACCTGAACAAAATGGTGTTGCTGAAAGGAAAAACAGAACACTCATTGAAGCTGCTAGGACAATGCTATATGGATCAGTCCTTTCCAACCATTTTTGGACTGATGCAGTCAAAACTGCCTGTTATACACAAAACAGATCCATAATTGTCAAGAGACATGGGAAAACCCCATATGAGTTATTCAAAGGAAGAATCCCTGACATCAGCTACTTTCATGTCTTTGGGTGTCCTGTGTTTATTCATAATCACAAGGATCACCTAGGGAAATTTGATGCAAAAGCTGATGATGGATACTTCCTGGGATACTCACTTGTCTCAAAAGCCTTCAAAGTGTTCAACACAAGGAGACAGCAGACTGAGGAAACATTTCATGTTACCTTTGATGAGAGCACTGATGCAATCAGGTTCTCAACTGCCTCAGTAGAAGAGATAGGAATTGATAATTCTTCAAGATATCCTCCTGAAGAATATCTGTCTGAAAACAATCCTTCTACTCAGTATCAAGATGATGCTAATCTCTCCTATTACATAATCCCTCACAACCTACCTAACCCAACCATCACTGAGTTTGTTGAGGCACATACACACACTGATGTTATCAATCAGCCTGTTCAAAATACTCAAGATCCAAACAATCTCAGTGATCTGATAGACACTCAAGATCCAATCAATGATCTTGTGTCTACTCCAGAACCAAACCCTCTACCCAATCAGGCCTCCACAAGTTCAAATCATTATCCAGGACCTCAAGAAAGTTGGACTAGGTCTCAGGACATTGAACTTGTCAATATTATTGGAGAGCCTACTGAAGGCATGCTCACCAGGAGCATGGCTGTGATGGGTGCGATGTGTCGTTGCGGTTTAGCAGTATTAATGCCTAATCAAGTTTTAAATTTATATTTAGCCGACTTATCAATAACACACACACTTAACGAGCAGTGTACCCGGTCAGTATGAATATAATGGTAAGTAGAGTGTCGATCACTAAGAGTGGAACGTATTATCTAGTTATTCTAATCAGTATTTTAATATTTAAGTTAGCTATACAATCTAATCTAACGCAAGGGGGTTCAGCCTGAGAGACTGGCACGTTTTGGTTGCAATTAAATAATAAACTAAACTAATGAGCATGAATCAGCGATAGACATGCACGTACACAGATAAATACTCGAGACTATAAAAAGACCTGTCCTAATGATTAAGTAGATTGTCACTTGTTTTATTGATAGTTTTATATGAAGTGTATGTAGTTAACCCTTTCTCGTTGGTCCTAATCTTATCGGCGAGAAATCCCTTAATGATTACTTATGTCTAAAAGTTATTCCTAAGTGATCAATTTAGTAACAACCGTGGGAGCCACATTCTCTTCCGTAGTCAAATGCGCAGGCCACTAATAAACACAGAGGTTATCAATGCACTAATAAGTAGTAACCAAAGACATCAACATATAAACTTTAATTGATGGGAAAGCAGTTTTAAGGGAGTGCAATCTTTCTCCTCACATTACACAAGCCACCAATCCTGATGAATTAAAGTTTACTAACACAATAAAACAAAACTACTTAATGAATTAAATGCATGCAGGACCTTCTTACAGCTCTTGTATCTTCGTTCGGGTGTGTCTTGTGCTGCCTAATCGTCTGAATTCGGCCTTAGGTTTCTGTGGTCTTCGTACCTCGTATATATTATGTCCTCCGAAATTCGTCTGGTCTTGGGGTATTTATAGTTTCTGTCTGAGGGTAAGATGCGGCGCATCTAGTAAGTAGATGCGGCGCATTGACTTAACTTCGCGTGGGGTCCAAGATTAATATATTCAGGAATATTCGTACACCGCCAGAAGATGCGGCGTATCTTCATTCTTGGATGCGGCGCATGTCCTTTGCCGTCTTGGATAATATCTTGTGAAATCTTAATAATGATGCGCCGTATATAAAAGTAAGATGCGGCGCATCTGGAGCAGAATAGTCTTGATCTTGTACATTTCAGTAGACTCTTAACTTCTTGCTTGTTTTGCTCTATAATTAGTCCAAAATCGCCAAGTTTCACAAAATGCTTGTTTTTAACTGAGAATTACAAAAGTAAACGATTAAGTATCAATTCTCACAGATAATATAATAAAACAAGTCAAATAAATAGGATAAATGATGGTAATAAAATGTACTTATTTGAGTTCATCAAATATCCCCCCACTTGAACTTTACTTGTCCCCAAGTAAACCTTAGAATTAATCTTATGAAAAAGTATCCTAAAAGATATTAGGATTTATTTTTATATTTAAGCATGTATTCATTTTTGTCATAATCACACAACCAAACACTTAACGAATTAGAAGTAAAATAAAATAATTTGATAAAAGCAAATCTAATCGTTTAACTGTCCAGTCGTGACGAATATTCTATCATAAGCTTGGCAAGTATACACATCTCCCCCACTAAAGCCAAGGAATAACAAGTCTAAAGCGGTAAAAAGGGTTTTTAGGTTTAAGGGTTAATTATTCTCCTTAATCTCTATCGATCTCAAATTCCAGAAAAGGCGACAAAATCACAAATACATGATCGAATCCACGAACACGATACTTGCAATTGCTCAAATCCTTAACTCGAATAGGCTAAAGATAGGACCAAATAATCTTCACCAATAATATTATATCAAAAAGGGCGACAAAATCATAAATACATAGCCGAATCCACGACTACGATACTTAAGATTGCTCAAATCCCTAATCTCAATAAATCAAAGGTTTGGATAAAGAATAATATAGGGTATGGATAATATTTGGGATATAAATTGGTGTAAAAATGAAAAATAAACAAAACAAATAAATTAAAATCCTAAGTGTGGTTAATCACTATCCCAACCATCCCATGAATAAGACTCATATCATTGAATAACTCACGCTTTAACACTTGAAACACACGCTTTAGGTAGACACGAATTATACTCAACAAGATCTCAATCAAAGAATAACCTTTATTGGTGTTCCCATAACTGCCAACTCCCATTCAATCTATAGATATAATATACAACAAATAGTGGTGATATCGACCACTTAATACAAAACTTTACATAAGTTGGTTAAAACAAACATCCAACTTTTCCTTTTTTATTTTTCTTTTCTATTTTTTCGATTTTTTTTTTTTTTTTTTTTTTTTTTTTTTTTTTTTTTTTTTTTTTTTTTTTTTTAAACATAAACAAAGATGTGTAAAATTTCACAACTTTACTATAACGATAATTCTGGATAATTTTTCCATACTTTTCATAACTTTAGAAATAACGGTAATAGTGAAAGTAGTAAACACACGAAAATCAAGACTCAAAATATACAATATTTACTTTCACTCCAATCGCATTGTGCAATTTCCCGACCTAACCATAGATAATGAATTACGCACGCGAACACAGGTAATGTAAGGAAACACACTTTGCCTAAAGCAATTAACCAACCACGGATTTTAATCTACAGGGTAGGCTAAGGTGTAAGGGTGTAACGAAACATTTTAACAAAGGTGTAAGAAACAAAAGGAATGGCTCTGAGTGTTTTTCTAGGGGTATCTTACTCTAAAAGTGAGAGTAACAAAAGGGTTTATACGGGGGTTAACTAACCAGTGTAGTTAGCTAATATCACATAACATATAAAGGCTATTTGGGTGTAATCTTAGAATTTTACCAATTTAGACAAGTCATTCCAATTATATAAAATAATACTTATTATGGTGGTCTCGAATAGTATACAAGCCAAGTTCTAAAGTTTACAAGTCACCGGCACACTCATAGATTTGTGAGTTTTGAAAAATCACAATTTTTGAAAATAACGTCATGTGTGCAGCTATGCAACTTAGATCTTAAACAAAAACATGCTAAAATTTTTTAATTTTGATATATTAAGCACATTTTAAGCATAATTTTTTTTTTGAAAAGTTTAGGACAAGTAAGTGTTAAGTGTTCTAATTCTCCAATCCCCCCACTTAAGTTAAACAACGTCCTCGTTGTTTGTATCAAAGGTTAAAAACTGGAAAATAAAAGAATTAGAACATAAAAACTCCCCTGAGATTTGCTCGGTATGATCCTCCATTAGTATAAGAGCAAAAATCATCTTTCTTGTGGATGAGAACGTTTAAGCTTCATAATAGATGTATCCACAGGAAATGCAGGAATCTATAATACCACCAAGGCTTTAAACACACCTAAGTTAAGAAAGGTTCAAACTTGCATAATACATTAGTAGTTAGAAAAAAAAAAAAAAAACTTAAAAATTAAAACTGAAAATCATCAGGTCAGTCGATGCGCCGTATCTTATGGAAGAAGATACGCCGTATCGAGCCTGGAATAAATACGAATCAGAATAGAAGATGCGTCGCATCCTTAACCAGGGATGCGCCGCATTAAAATAAACTGATAAAAAGTTTTAAAGGTCTAAAATAAAAAATGCAGAAAAATAAAGTAAGATATGACCAGTGCAGGAGATGCATCGCATCTTAGGATTGAGATGCGCCGTATCCTCTGCGGCCTGACTGACTTGACACAAAACAGAATAATAAAAATTTTCTCCGGGTTGTCTCCCGGCCAGCACTTGTCTTTATTCCAGAGTCTTCAAGTTAGACTCACGTTCAGCTCTTCATTTAGTTCTTGTCACGGTCCATCCTTCTTCCTTCATCCGAAAGATGTTCCCGTATAGCTTTGCGACATTTTCTTCTGTTCGACTTAATCTAGTATAATTCTTGGTCTTCGTCGCAACATATTCTTCATCTGGTCCCAAAGAATATTTGATGATTTTAAATTTTTCAGAAATAATCATGGGTGGCTCATTATAAGGGATTCCAAGTAGTTGACATTTTCTTTTGGTGAATTCTTCTTCGTCTTTATCAACAAACTTAAAATAAGGATCCTTAATCAAATAGTCATCTAGTTCATCAATTAATGACTTATTGTTATCATCATCTTGAATTGCCTCCCACTCTCTTTCCAATTCCCATTGTAACTGTCGACTAAGCTTCGTGTAATCATCAAATTGTTCATGCACCCATTCCCAGAAAGTAGTATTCGATGTTCCCTTAAGTCCTTTCAAGTATTCAATTCTACCCTTTTCTTGCAAAGCCTCCGCTTTTTGTGGGCAGTCTTCAACATTATCATACCACTCATAGTCTTCAAAGGTTACATCGTTTCCAACCCGTTTCATCCCAATTATACTTCCCCCATTACAGGTTCCGTCACTCTTATAATCACAGGTCGGCCAAACACTACTCCCATCCTTGAAAACGAAAGGTGTACAGGTGTGATTAATGTGCTCAAATTCCCATGGTTTATCCCAAACCCATGGTATTTGGTCATTCCATTCGTAGTACCAGGTGTTTTTGAAATCATCATAAGTCTTGAATCCTGGTAGATCTCCAGTTAGCACATCATCGTCGACTCGAAGAAGGTAATTAAATTCTTTGAATTGTATGCACAAGGGTGTCTCATAATCGAACACGTCAATGTCTATTCTGAATAATTCTTCAATGCCCTCATTGATTGTTGAATCATGAAGTGACGACCCATAGTCGCTCTCTACTTCTTCGTCTTCACCTCTCATCCAATATACCCATAACGCGTCTTTAGTAGCTCGATCCATGCTCTTATGGTTATTGAACTTACTAGCCAACCAATCTGTAAAATCAACATTGTTAGGATCGTGGTCAACGTCAAAGCAAGCTTTACCAATCATTTTCCTCCTTATCTCCATGAACTCGTTAAATTGCTCCCTAAAACTCCGTGTCAACCATGAAGTCATAATCCGCTTGACTTCATTCGCAGGGGCAAATTTCGGACTACCATATTTAAGTTCAAGCCATTCTTCGAGGGAGAGGTCCATCAATCTTACCAACCTGCCATGAAATAGTAACTCCGCTACAGCATAAAGTCTTTCATCGTCCAGATAATTCTCATTTAATCCCCAGTACTGTTCGGAATAAGGCATGTAAGAAATTTGCATAGGTTGGGCATTGCCTCCACCACAGCTTTTATTGCTTGAGTTCACGAATTCAATTTTGAATTTCCCATCATTCTCTTTGATAGTAGTCCAAGTCAATCCTTTAGATTCAATGATGGGCCATAAGAGTACCAATTCATCTTCAGTGTAGCTCATTAGTAAATCATACGAGAATATCCCATCTTCAATATTGCATAAGCGCTTGAATTCCTTATAAGTAGCTTCAAGAGGGGTTTCCCAAGAAAATAAATCTGCATCAATCATGAGCACATTGAAGTTTACATTATCAAAAACTTTCACTTCGAAGGAATCCGAAAGCAAGAGTTCCTTAGCAAGATATCCGTTCACTGACATGTCTTCCATAGCAGAACCTGTCATCATAGGTAAAATCATCAGTAGGATTTGTTCGCTAGAAGAGAAATTAATGAATATAGAAACGGATATAAGAATAAAAATAGCTGATATCTGCAGACGATGCGCCGTATCCAAAAAGTTGGATACGCCGTATCTTATAATCGTTAAGATTTAACCATACTTTATTCAGAAAATAGATACGCCGCTTAGAAATTAGAATGCGCCGTATCAGTTATTTTATCAAAAA
Source organism: Artemisia tridentata subsp. tridentata (assembly GCA_021014915.2). Taxonomy (NCBI): domain Eukaryota; kingdom Viridiplantae; phylum Streptophyta; class Magnoliopsida; order Asterales; family Asteraceae; genus Artemisia; species Artemisia tridentata. The sequence continues at coordinate 378,003,540 of CP139506.1, forward strand.
TCGATATTTATTTAAAATTAAATGTGTCGTATTAACGAAAGTTAATGCGCCGTATTTTCGTTACGTTTTAAAATACAAGATTTTTGATTCAGAAGATACGCCGTATCGACAGAGATCGATGCGTCGTATCTGTTTAATAATTCGAAAACTGTTTTTAATTAAAATAATAGATACGCCGTATCTGCTAAAGCAGATGCGTCGTATCGCGTTAACGTTTAGAAAAAATTTATTATCAAAAACAGATACGCCGTATCTTGGGGAAAGATGCGTCGTATCGAATTAATTAAACGCGTTGTATTTTATAAAAATTAAACGCAATACGCCGTATCTATGAAAATAGATGCGCCGTATCGTTCGATTTAGCTCAGTACAACGATAGCAGAACACAGAAAATACGAAAAATAAAAACAAATAAACACAAACGAAAATAAACACAAATAAAAGCAAACAAATAACACACAAAACAGAAAATATGCAAAATAATACAATGAATGCAAATTAACCTAATATACAACACAGTTAGCGGTTAGATTAAAAAATTAAAAACCTAATTAAAATACTAATCAAATTAACAGATAATAACAATTCACTCCCCGGCAACGGCGCCAAAAACTTGATGGGTGCGATGTGTCGTTGCGGTTTAGCAGTATTAATGCCTACTCAAGTTTTAAATTTATATTTAGCCGACTTATCAATAACACACACACTTAACGAGTAGTGTACCCGGTCAGTATGAATATAATGGTAAGTAGAGTGTCGATCACTAAGAGTGGAACGTATTATCTAGTTATTCTAATCAGTATTTTAATATTTAAGTTAGCTATACAACCTAATCTAACGCAAGGGGGTTCAGCCTGAGAGACTGGCACGTTTTGGTTGCAATTAAATAATAAACTAAACTAATGAGCACGAATCAGCGATAGACATGCACGTACACAGATAAATACTCGAGACTATAAGAAGACCTGTCCTGATGATTAAGTAGATTGTCACTTGTTTTATTGATAGTTTTATATGAAGTGTATGTAGTTAACCCTTTCTCGTTGGTCCTAATCTTATCGGCGAGAAATCTCTTAATGATTACTTATGTCTAAAAGTTATTCCTAAGTGATCAATTTAGTAACAACCGTGGGAGCCACATTCTCTTCCGTAGTCAAATGCGCAGGCCACTAATAAACACAGAGGTTATCAATGCACTAATAAGTAGTAACCAAAGACATCAACATATAAACTTTAATTGATGGGAAAGCAGTTTTAAGGGAGTGCAATCTTTCTCCTCACATTACACAAGCCACCAATCCTGATGAATTAAAGTTTACTAACACAATAAAACAAAACTACTTAATGAATTAAATGCATGCAGGACCTTCTTACAGCTCTTGTATCTTCGTTCGGGTGTGTCTTGTGCTGCCTAATCGTCTGAATTCGGCCTTAGGTTTCTGTGGTCTTCGTACCTCGTATATATTATGTCCTCCGAAATTCGTCTGGTCTTGGGGTATTTATAGTTTCTGTCTGAGGGTAAGATGCGGCGCATCTAGTAAGTAGATGCGGCGCATTGACTTAACTTCGCGTGGGGTCCAAGATTAATATATTCAGGAATATTCGTACACCGCCAGAAGATGCGGCGTATCTTCATTCTTGGATGCGGCGCATGTCCTTTGCCGTCTTGGATAATATCTTGTGAAATCTTGATAATGATGCGCCATATGTAATAAGTAAGATGCGGCGCATCTGGAGCAGAATAGTCTTGATCTTGTACATTTCAGTAGACTCTTAACTTCTTGCTTGTTTTGCTCCATAATTAGTCCAAAATCGCCAAGTTTCACCAAATGCTTGTTTTTAACTGAGAATTACAAAAGTAAACGATTAAGTATCAATTCTCACAGATAATATAATAAAACAAGTCAAATAAATAGGATAAATGATGGTAATAAAATGTACTTATTTGAGTTCATCAAATATCCCCCCACTTGAACTTTACTTGTCCCCAAGTAAACCTTAGAATTAATCTTATGAAAATGTATCCTAAAAGATATCAGGATTTATTTTTATATTTAAGCATGTATTCATTTTTGTCATAATCACACAACCAAACACTTAACGAATTAGAAGTAAAATAAAATAACTTGATAAAAGCAAATCTAATCGTTTAACTGTCCAGTCGTGACGAATATTCTATCATAAGCTTGGCAAGTATACACATCTCCCCCACTAAAGCCAAGGAATAACAAGTCTAAAGCGGTAAAAAGGGTTTTGAGGTTTAAGGGTTAATCATTCTCCTATCGTGGACTTCATTCAATGATGGTAATAAAATGTACTTATTTGAGTTCACCAGGAGCATGGCTGCTAGTCTAAGAGCAGCCTCATCCAATGAATGCCTATTTGTGGACTTCATTTCCACAATTGAACCCAAAAGTGTTAAAGAAGCACTTAAACATCCAAGTTGGGTTCAGGCCATGCATGATGAACTGGAACAATTTGACAGAAACAAGGCAATGACCTTGGTCAAATGTCCTGAGAATGTCTCAGTCATTGGCATGAAATGGGTATTCAAAAACAAAACTGATGAAAATGGCATAGTCATTAAAAACAAAGCCAGACTTGTAGCCAAAGGCTATAATCAACAAGAAGGCATTGACTATGAGGAAACATTTGCACCAGTTGCAAGGATGGAAGCCATCAGGATCTTCCTTTCTTTTGCTACATACATGAACTTCAAGGTGTACCAAATGGATGTTAAAAGTGCATTCTTAAATGGTTCACTGAAAGAAGAAGTTTATGTTGAGCAACCTCCTGGATTTGAAAGCCATGAGTCTCCTGATCATGTCTGTAAGCTTAACAAAGCCCTTTATGGACTGAAGCAAGCTCCCAGGGCATGGTATGAGACTCTCTCAGCCTTCTTAATCCAAAACAAATTTGTCAGAGGCAAGATAGACAACACATTGTTTATCTATAAGACAAATAATGATGTCATACTAGTACAAGTGTATGTTGATGACATCATCTTTGGCTCAACAAGTTTCAAACTTTGCAAACAATTTGAAAAACTAATGGCAAAGAAGTTTGAAATGAGCATGATGGGAGAACTGACATACTTTCTTGGTCTTCAGATCAAGCAGACTGATAGAGGAGCCACTATCAGTCAAGAGAAGTATGTAAAGAATCTACTGAAGAAGTATGATCTCAGTGACTGTGCCTCAGTCAAAACTCCCATGGTTCCCCCAAAAAACCTTGGTCCTGATCTAACTGGTAAACCAGTAAATCAAACTCTCTTTAGAGGAATGATAGGATCACTGATGTATCTACTTGCATCAAGGCCTGATATCCAATTCTCAGTATGTCTATGTGCCAGATATCAATCTGGCCCAAGAGAATCTCATGTCACTGCTGTGAAAAGGATATTCAGGTACCTAAAGGGCACTCCTAACCTTGGATTATACTATCCAAAGTGCTCAGGACTTGATCTCAAAGGATACTCAGACTCTGACTATGCTGGATGCAACATGGACAGAAAAAGCACCTCAGGCTCTTGCCAAATACTTGGTGGGAAATTAGTCTGTTGGAGTGCTAAGAAGCAACAATCAGTTGCCTTGTCCTCAGCTGAGGCTGAATATGTTGCAGCAGCTAGTTGTTGTGCAAATGTACTCTGGATGAAAAGTCAACTCAGTGACTATGGAATTCAGTACAAGATGGTACCCATCTTTTGTGATAACACAAGTGCAATTGCAATCTCTAACAACCCTGTTCTTCATCAGAGAACAAAACACATTGATATCAGATATCACTTCATCAGGGACCATGTCATGAATGGTGACATTGAACTACACTTCATTCCTACTGAATATCAGTTAGCTGATATCTTCACCAAACCTTTGGATGAACCAACTTTCACAAGACTGAAAGCTGAATTAGGAATGTTGGATATAGAGAATCAGTCCACTGATTGATTCTTACCAACTGATGTGTAAATTCTTAAAATCTCAGGTCCCTGACTCAATGTGTTCGTCAGTGAATTAATTCACTGAATCCTCAACCTCAGGAACTAAACCCAAGTTCCTGAATCCTTGCTTCTCAGGAATCCTTCCATATTCCTGAATCATCAGTGACTAATCCCAAGTCCCTGAAAAACCTATCACTGAATGAAGAGTCATTCAGGGCCCTGAAAAGGACATTAAATACTGACTTAAATGCTCTAAGTATCTAGTTAGTAAATGTCCGAGGTTGGTAACTGAACACATATTTAATTCAAGAATAATTGTTCTTTTTGCCTTTCTGGCTTCCACCTCTGGGCCACCACATTCCCACTTGGCATTAAATGCCTCTCCAATCACATTTCAAATATGTGATGACTCATCTCTGCAAGTTGCACTTTTGCAGAACTGCTCAACTGTTCACTTCGACTGTTGCGCCAAACCAGGAAAGTGGAGTATTGGCATTAAATGCGGATCCTAAAACATATTATTCAAAACAATTTCCAAATAATTCTTTTTGAATAAATTAAGATTGCTCAAATGACCAAAACACCCCCATCTCCACTTTCCTATAAATACCCCAACCAGAAGAATACATACACATGTTTTTATAGAATCTTAAGCAAAACTCTGCCATTTTTAATTCTCAAAAACAAATTGTGTGTGCATTCTTAAGATTTAGAAACCCTTTAACCTTAGTCAAACCCAGACTTACCCACAAATGGCTTCTTCTAAAGCTGTGACATACGCTCCTAATGTAGATTTCACATTGGAGGGTGTAGACCTAACCAAAAACAATGTGGTGGGAAATTTCTCATATCCACAAATCTACCCAGCCTACAAGAACGTTATGAAATATCTTCGTAATTGTTTTCTTGTAAAGGCTTTCACCCACACCCCCTCAGTCATCTACCATGACTATTTGAGGGAATTCTGGTGTACGGCTGTGGCAACCAGCCCCAAAGACACCAAAGAGTCAATCATCACCTTCACGGTGATGAATGGGAGTAGAACCCTCTCCTTTGACTACTCAGCATTCATCAAAGCCACAGGCCTTGACTTTGCTGAAGTCTTTTCACCCAACCCTACTGATTAGGACATAAAGAATGAACTGATCTTTCTTGCACCCCATGACCCCAGACGTCCAACAACGTCTGCGGGAGGCTTACTGGAAAAGGCTCCAGTAGTCAAAACATGGTTCCACCCTATTTGGAGGATACTGATGACATTTTTCATTCAGGTCCTGGGTGGAAATAAATCCTCCACGGAGCAGTTGAACTCTTCACAACAATTGATGTTGTTCAGTCTCCTTGAGGGTACAAAAATAGACATCGGAGGAATAATCTTCCGAGACCTTGTTGCTAAGCTCTCAGGAAAACATAGGCAAAGACATATGTCCTATCCTAGATTTGTTTCCTGTGTGCTTCAGGACCTACTTGGTTCTGACTATGTGAGGACTGATGCAGAAGGTACGAAGCCTGACGTCCTGCACAAGTCAAACTTCACTAGTAGCATCAGTGAGGTTACACATATTGCCCTGACTGAATACATGCAATCAGTCATTCAGGGTAATGACGCTATCTCTCCAGTTCCTTCACCGACCAAAAAGGTGAAGAAGACAAAGAAGGGTCAGTCCAGCCAGGTGGTTAGACCCAAGCCACTCGCCACTGAGACTGATCCTCAAAACCAACTCAACCTTAAAAAGAGGTTGAAAAAGGCCGAGACCTCTGAGACACCCATTTCTGAGACCCTCTTGACCTCAAAACAAAGGCCAACAGAAGTCACTGAGCAATCATCCTCAGTGACCTCGGGCGCACCCATTCCACATGGTTCAACTGACATACACAAGTCAGAGGAATCAGGAAGCATTCCCCCCTCACATCCCGATGAAGGTACTGATAAATCACAATCAGTACCCAAGGGAGAAAAGGGTCCTGAATCCTCGGTAGGGCAGCACCACCCTACAGGGAAGAGGACCCACACCCCCTCACATCCCGATGAAGGAACTGTCAAAAAACAATCAGTTCCCAAGGGAGGAAAGGGTTCTAAATCCTCGGTAAGGCAGCACTACCTTACTGAGAAGGGGACCCACAAACATTCACATCCCGCTAACGTTCCTGAGCAATCACCCTCTGGATCTCAGGGAGAAAAGGACCCTAAATCCCCTGAAGGACAGCACAATCCTGATGGGAAGGGGGTCCACAAACTTTCACAATCAGTACCTAGTGATACTACTGGAAAGCACCCATCAGTAGTTGAAGGTGCTAAGGGGGACAAAGACTCAGAGGGAAAGAAACAACCCATTGATATGGAACCCATCAACCCCTTAGGCGGATCCAGTCTCTCAGGAACTGCCCCCAAAAGCCAGGCTGGTGTTACCCCAGTTATTATGGCTAGTTAGGCTGAGCAAACCCACTCAGTTATTATGACAACGGGGTCAGGACCTGACCAAACTGAAGGCAAGTCTTTTTATAAAGAGGAGCCGGTTGATTTTTTGGGTATTGAGTCCATGGGGGACTTTCAGGCTTTTATGGAGTCTGATGAAGAGCTCAGGGAAGAGAGTGAAGAGGAAATGTTTGAGGCAGGTGAGGATATGGAAACTGATACACAACTTGAACACCCTGAACAATCACATCAGTCATCTCCAAGCCAAAGTGAAAAGTCTGGTTCTCAGTCTTCTGATTCTTCTGGTATTGGGGACATCCTCCAAAAGTATGATAACTCTCTTCCCCTTACTGAAAGAACATTGGTCAAATTCCTACTGAAGACCAACAGAGCTCTTTTCACTGGTCTCACTGATGAGATGTTTGATCATCACACTGAAGCTGCTGTTCACTATGTCAACCTGAAGGCAGATGTTGAAACTTTTCATGATGATGTGATCGAAATCCAATCAGACACCAAACACTCCGTGACAGCTATTGATCTTCATTTCCAGAAGTTCAATCTTACTCTTGAAGGCATCACCAACAGCCTTGGAACTATTCAGTCAGCTGTCAAGGATGACCCCGTACTCACTGAAAAGGTCCTTCAGGCTGCTGAGACTTATCAGAAGCAGTCAGCTAAAATCAGTGATCTTCTCAGCTTACTGAAGGATTCTAAGCTTCAGGGTCTTACTACTTCCTTGGACTCAATCAGGACTTCCATGGGTCTTCAGGAAAAACATCTTGGTACTTGGGCACAATCTTCAACATCCTTGGCATGGTCTCTTGGGTCAAGGATGTCAGGCATCGAAGCTTCTCAGGCTTCTCTGGCGGATCAGATCTCAAGTCTTCAAAAAGACACCTCGGACATCAAATCCATGATGACTGAGATCTATCAGGCCTTCAAAGGTCCTACTGCTCCAGTGACTCCAACTCTTGCTATCACCATGGCTCAAAAAACAGTTGTGGGGGAGAAAGACACTGGAGTCTCAAGCCAACAACCTCCTTCTCACACTAAGGGGAGATTCCTGAAGCCTCTTCCTCCCATCAAGATAAAGGCAAAGGCATCCTCACTGAACCTGAGCCTCAACCAGCACTGATCACGGTTGCAAAGGATCCTGAATCACCACTCAGGATCCCATATGAAATTGATGGAGTTCTTCACCACTTCTCAGCTGATGAACTCAGTGCTTATCTTCAGGAAGAGGAAGCAAAGAAGAAGCTAAAGGAGGAAGAGAAGGCGAGCAAGTCTGCCTTAATCAAGGTTGTTCATGAAGAGGCTGAGAAAATTGGTCTTGAGGCTAAGGATCTCTCAGGAAGAGAAGGTGGTATGACCTTTGTGAAAGCTCAGTCTGAGGAGATGACCACTCTCAGGCAGAAAAGGGAGGAAAGAAATAAACGGGCTGAAGAGATCAAGCAGAATAGGATTAAGAAATATCAGTGGTATATGACTGAAAGGTTGAAGCCAGAACTAATCACTGATGTTCATATTCAAAGAAACACCAATCCTGCCGTTGTCACTGTCTACAGAGGTACTGACATGAGAAACTTTGATGTTCATAAACCTTTCAGATTTGCTGACTTCGGGATCACTGAATTGGATGAGTTGGGTCCATTAATAGCAAAGAAATCAAATGTTGTGGTCCCTAATCTGATGAAGTCTTTGAGTCTGAGGTACGAAAGATTGGCAGCAGCACCTCAGGAACTTGGCATTCCATCTCTTCTTCCTGAATCTGCACAACCTGCTCCCTCTCAGTCTTCTTCAAGGAAAAGAAAGAAGACAGAAGCTGAGCCTGAGATCAAGATTCCTGGTCTTGACTGCAATAGGGCTCTCCCTGAAGGTGTTCCTTTCAGGAACAATATGGTCATTGAACAGCCTGAAAGAGGTTTGTTCTTCATTGATGAGTTTGGTGACAAAGCCTTCCAGAGGTGGAGTGATATAGATTTGTCAGGGATAAAAGCAATGCTTGGTTTTCTAATGATGGCCTCTCCACTCAAGAGTCCTGAAAATGTGAGGTTTTGTCAAGACCTGAAAAGAAAAATCAATGAACATCCTGACCAACATGAGCTACAGTCAAAGAAGCCCAAGCTTGAAGCCCTTGGAATCAAGTTGAACTGATGACCTGCCTGAATACCCACCACTATCCCTTTTGTACTTAGTTTTGTTAGGACTTGTAAATGATATCAATATGATGATGTTTTTATTATTTCAGTGTCCTTATTTACATTCTAGTACATTCAGTATGAGTAGAAGTCTTTAGCTCACTCATATCTGATCAAAACACTTAGGAATAATTTATATCCAAATAGGGGGAGATTGTTGGGTCATGAAAAACCCAAGAATGCTTCAAACATGATTTGGACACAAATTAACTAAGTGTTAACTTAAACTGAGAACAATTCAAGTCACTGAGAGAACAGCCTCTCAGTGAGTCATCTTCAGGATGCTTAAGGCGAATTCAAGAAGAAGGATTCACTACTCAGGAAGGCGGTACTCCCTGAGTAGGAATTAGGCCAAAGAAGAAGATGATGGTTCAGTGAGTGTTGGACAAGAACTCACTGAACCCCAGTCTCCTCAACCAACAAAGTGATTGAAGGACTGAGGAACCAACGCCTGAAGAAAAGGCGGGAACAATAGGGAAAAGATCTGAGAAGATAATAGTGTCAGCCCAACACTCTTCTCTTGTCAGATCCAACCTTCCCTATTGCGGCTAAAAGTCATGGAGTGTCAGCCAACAACTCCCAAAGTCTTATTAGCCCTTTCCTATTGGTTCTTGGAAATGACAATTACTATTTGTAATTGTCAGACACGCAACCTCAACAACTTGTATTATATTTAATCACTTATACTTAGATTACTTGTGTATAAATAGATCAGATGGGAGAGAAGTTAAAGTGTGCTTTGTATATTTAAAGTCTTGAACTTTTACAAAGGAACTTCTCTCCTACAAAGAGTATACAACTCACTGAGATAGCTCAGTGGGTATATTGTTACCACTCAAGCAAAACTTGAGTTTCGATAGGAGACACCCCATACCCTTGTCTATTCAATCCCAAGTGTTTGTTCCGCAAAACACTTGGGTATAGATTCTTGGAATTATTTCTAATAAGAATTTAAACGTTGAAAAATATTGTTGTTTTTATATTCACGTTTTATAACTGTTAGAATTAATCCTAAACATTGTATTAGTCATAACACGAAATAGATTAACTTTCTAGTTAACTCTAATAGTGTAAAGGGACCAACAGTTACGCTGTTAATTAGCCCACCCCACTCACATTATTCTGGTTTTAGTTAATGCTCATCTAATGGTAAGTACCTAATAAGGTTGATTTATGTAAGATCTATCGTAAAATGTCAAATGTACATAGTATATATTTAGTTCAAAGACATAATGAGCCTTAGAAACTGAAGTCACCAAAAGTGACCACTTTGGCAAATCATTATAATATTCTGTTAAGTAATATACTTTCTGTAATCATTCTTAATAAACTGATTGTTTCTTATAATTAAAGAATGTAGATGCATCTATCAACTCGACCCGTCTATTTTGCCAACATCTATCTGGGCACATTCCTTAAATCCTTGACCCATTCTAATCCTTTCCTTTTACCATCTCTACTCTATCGTAGTACTAGTTTTACTTGCACCTATATTATTATCACTAACTATCCCTTAAACCTCGTGAACTTAAGTTGATTAAGTAAATCGGCAGATTTTGCATAACCTTCCAAGTTCGACCGATAGCTTCTATATTCTTGTTGAATCACTTTCCCCCCTCTCATTTCTGGGTCGAGGTTGAGTTTTAATAAAACAATATAATTAGAATTCTTGAGAAATCACTTTCTTTAGCATAATTGAGAGGTCATGGTTTTCAAGTATGTTGTTTTGTCAGCATCGACAAAATTTCTATGATAAAATATTTTGCGCTCTAAGTTGATCATTGTTTCAATCTTGTATCTTCTTTTAATCTTATTGACAAAAGTAATATATCTACAACTGGTATAATATCAAACCTGGTTTCTTCTCCAATCTCCTCTTTTAACGGCATTATTTTTGAAGATTAAGAACTAGCAAGACGCTATAAGATACATGCACTACAAGAAAGTACAACCACAAAACGAGGCTAAGAAGACACCAAAACATACGAAAATGTATCTTGGTCTTCTCCAGTCTTAATGTACTAAACATGGATCTCAAAACTAACATAAATATTCAACACTAATATTTCAATCAATATTGTTATTATTTCAAGTAACACTATAATACTATTATAAGTAAGACTTATATAATATAAACTTCCTAAAAATGCATGATGTGATCTGAAACTTCTTTAAAACGGATTAAGAATAAGTCTGACTAATTAAGTAATTCTTTTGTATTAGGTTAATGATACACACTAGTTTCATTGTGACTTGCACACATTGAAAAATATTCGTTGCTACATATAGAAAAAGATGCGGGTTGTAGTTTTGCCATATCTTTATTAAATTATTGATAGAGATAAAAAGATAGGTTCGTATGTATACAAATGTCAATGATTATTGATTGATGAATAGGACCATTAATCTAATGTATCGCATTCTTAGAAATAATACACAACAAGAAACTAAATGAGGACCACCATAGCGCAACAGGGACGGAACCAGATAAAAAAGGATCAGGTGCATTAGCAAAAAAACTAGATAAGACTATAAGCACATTTTTTAGGGACTAGGTGCATTTCCGAAAGTTTTATGATTTTTTTTACAACAATTAACTAAATGAGGACCACCATAGCGCAAAAATCCATGGGTTTCCCAGGACCCCCGAGACCCCCTGATCAAATCCGAGCCACAAACAAGAAGCCAACCATATATCAAAATATCAATGGTTGCTTCAATATGCTTCTATAAGAGACAAGACTCCAAGTTCAATGTTGAGGATGTGTTTTTTGGCAGTCAATCGATCACATGTGCACATGCTTGTTTTGTCATAATATAGTTAAAATGATCTCACATAGTATGAAAACAACACGTAAACTTTGTAACACATATATGAAACTCTGTAGTCAAGCATGTTTACAAGAATTGTACTAGCTGTTGTTTCAAAAAAAAGGATGTAACTAATAAGTGAAGTTTGTAAAGTTTTTAGTAAAACGTTGATAAACGGAAATGTTGATCAGCCTGCACACATCCGCTTCAGGGAAATATGTTGAAGACAATATTCAAGTGGATTCACTGGCTAACTCAAGAGAGTGTACGTACTTTTACTGTGAAGAATATTATCATTTTTTCGTAAAATCCTGTTGTGAAACCAATTAGGCTTTACGATTATAATTGGACAAATAGTATATTATGCATATATTGACTAGAGTTGGTTGCTAAAAGGATGGTTTCGTAACACATAAATAATCACAACTAATGAAAAAAAAAATAGTTAAATGAATATTTCATCCAATTTACTCCATCTAAAGCTATTTTCGAAAGTCAGAAGATCGAATATCATGAGATAATTATATAAAAAAAGATAAGATATTTTATATATAAGTATTTAGGGAATTTGGGGAACATGCAAACTCACGCAACGTTCCATGCTTATTAACCCATTCGCCAAAACGTGTACTTAACTCTCTCCTACTCTTTGGTGTTTAAATATAAAAATAAATAAAGTCTAGTTAAGTATATCTTAAATATAGTCTTTTTTTACATGATCTTTTAGAATAAACACTATATGCCAATTAGTTAGTGTATTAGCTTTATTTGTTGACTAACTAAAGATTGTCATATATGATTTTCATATCAAGTTTACAGGTTTACTATTCAAAATGAATATAAAAGATGAAAAGTATAAGCCAATTTTAGTATTCTGAAAAAGATGGCCAATTGTCTCAAAGCTACGCTACTATTTGCTTGTATCACCTCAGCAATATGGAGTGGTCCGGGATTTTAAAGGTTACCAAATTGATAACTATGTCTTTTATATAATAAAAACATTGCATCATTTTGAAATTATTTTACTAAAACAATCTTATTGGCAAGAAAATTAGGCCACTTAGGTTGTTTTATTTTTACACGTTATTAAATCGAATATTCTTATTTGCCGATTGAAAGTCAAAATTGAAAAAAAAAAAAAATCAAACATTGATAAATTTGATAAAGACACAAAAAACATAAAAACATAGGTGTAAAATTTGTGAAAAACAAAAACTTACAAAAAGAAAAGGTAATTAAGAAAACTTTAGTAGTTGAATTTTAAATCATTTAGATGGAGTTAAGTGTAAACTTATAAATTTTCATGTTTTTTAATAGCTTTAAAAAATAAACAAATACCCCCTTAGAATTTATACCCCCTAGACTTTATATTTAAAAAATTCAACATATATGTTGTTTTAGAAATAAAACATGTATATGCACGAGATTATTAATATTAAAATGAAAGCACGAGTTATTGTGTATGTAAATAAATAAACAAAGTTGTGCGTATACGAACAACTCATGTTATTCCTCTTTATGAGTCTAAGTAAGGATATCCGAATATATATTATATATATATATATATATATATATATATATATATATATATATATATATATATATATATATATAATATATATATAAAGCAGGATAAATATGACTAGATAAAGCCACATCATCACAATTAAGTCCACGTCATCATAATTAAGTCCACGTCAAAGGCCACATCATCACATTTAGTCCACCTAAGCACGATTTTAGGCAACTAACATTCGGATTAATTAAAAATTTGACATTTGCAAGAATCGAACATGAGACATTTAATCCACATACAAATGCTTCAACCACTAGACCAAGCCAGTTTTTGTGATTTACAATACAAACTAATTAAGTCATGCTTAAATAATTGATATTGTTAACCTATATTTAAAGAATAGATTATGCATAATTATATAGCACATATCCATTCGTTAATTATAGTTTCAGAATTATAAAACAACCATGTTATATTTGAGGCACCCATCCATTCTTGCCTCCATCCTCCCCCTCCCTCCTGTAACTCCACATCCACTTTCACCACCGTACCTTCACATCCACCTTCACCACCGTACACCAACAACCACATTCACTCTTGTTTCCCACCTTCACCAATGTAATCCGAAGACTTTAATAGATTCATCATTCAAAATAGAAAGTAAGTTTTTTTTTTAATTGTATTTTATTGTTGCCATGATTAATTTAGTTATATTCATCTTCGATTACATGTATATGATGTTTATTGATCGGATTTTGCATATTTTCTGAGCAACATTACTAAGTTATCAACAGCAGTACTAACTCTCTCGCATATCAGTACTAATAATTAGGAGAAGTACTAACCTTTCAATCAGGAAGCTTGCAAATTTTTTGTTCCGATTCAATTAAATATATTTAATTTGATATGTATGATTTGGTTGTTTTAATGTATTTTTGTATCAATCTCGTGGACTCTGATTTGGGTATATGTGAGAATCATGAAGTAAAAGGTACAGAATCTCAAGATGTTGGAGCAGAATTCTGTGATACTAATGTTGAGCAACAAGTGGAATTGGCTAAAGTTTTTAGATTTAGTTGGGTCTCAAAGGTATATGTTCTTGCTAGCATTCATTTACGTCAAGATAAAATTAAACTATCATATCTTGCTCAGATTGTCTGAAAGTAAGGTTACAAAGTAATTATCAGATGTATCGGGTTGAAGATTTCACAATGGGAGTTTAATACAGAGGATGCGAGAGAAAGGTGCTACTCTACCCAAGTTAGTACTAGACATTTGTGTTCCACGAAGTTGCTATTCAGTGTTTTAAAACATATCGTTTTCTTTCTATTAACAAAGTTCAATTTATTTTTAGTGAAAAACTGGAGCAAGACACTGTGACATCCTTTGTTGAAGACGAAGGAACTATAGGAGGTGTTCAACATAAAACCAAATATGGTGAAATAGTAAAAGCGTTTGCACCACTCACAATTGTATGTGATGGCTGTTTTTCTAATTTGCACCGTTCTCTTTGCAGACCACAGGTACATTATACATTGTTTGATCAGTCTTTACATTCTTTTGGCAAGTCTCAGTAGTCACTTATAAAACTCATATCCAAACACCTGCATTAGGTGTATGTCAAGTATTTTTTATATTGGGCATCGTGGTATTCACTTTGCTAGATGATGCACCTGTGGTTTTAAAAGAATCAGTGTCATTCCGAGGCCGGCCTGGCTCAGATAAACAAATACGCAATCCCAAACACCCCCATATGATCATGTAAATTACTTTACAAAACATATTAAATGACATAGGTGTAACACCCCCTAATTTGTTTTATGGCAGCGGAAAAGTAATTAGGGTGTTACGGTGAGGATCGAAGTCATAATTACAGAAAACGGCTCGAAAGAGACGTTTTGAAAGTTATATGTCATTCAAAATGATACTCTTGATATAAAGGTGAAATATCTGATTTGAAAATCCCACGAAAAGGGTGTAATAATTTGAAAAGAATGAAATATTTGATTTTACACCATTTAATTTGTCAGAGTATATAATGCCCGCTCCGTGTCTTGTCCTGCTCCGTTGATTACCTGAGATAAACATGCTTAAAACGTCAACACAATGGTTGGTGAGTTCGTAGAGTTTAATGGAAAATAATTTATTTCAATAAATTTCAAGAGTGTTCGGTGGTGATTGAAATGAGTATAAGTACAAGTAAACAGTGGCATTCAATAATTTCAAAGGTGAAGTGATATTTGAAATACGTTGCTATTAGTAATGGAAACGTAAATGAGTTACTCTGGGTAAAAATCACAAGTATGTCACATATAAGATCAATCAAGTACAAGTATAGGATCATAATCCTAGCATGTAGTGAGTATAATGATGTTATGCATGAAGTTTAAAAATGTGGAGTGGTGAAATACTAATACAGCTGTATCTAAATATATATGAAAACATTCATATAATTATATTTCCCTAAGCCTCATGACACACAAAACGTTAACAAAGTACCGTAAAACGGCGGAGTCCACATCAGGTTACTGATGGGTTTGGCCCTCAAGTAATAGGTGATTTGCCAATTCCTATTTTTCTCAAATATAGTGCATCACGACTAAATACGACTAACCATAAAGGCATTCCGTCAAAGTATTTAGGGGGATAGGTCGTCAGCCTCTAACAGGTTTCGAAGCTGTTCACTATATTCGCGCTCACCGCAGTGATTAATGGCTCATGATCGAGGGACTTTATGGCAATATAGTAAACTTAGGCAATATGGGTTTCAGGGGTTCATAGAATAGGCGTACTTTAATCATGGCAACTATTTCCAATTGATATATGGAAATAACATAAAACAGTAAGAGTACATTCATAGTGTTACATGAATGTTTATGATGAAAATCAGTATCATGTTATAACAAGCAGTTTGAAAATGCAATCATCTGAGTTCAGTGTTAGAGCTAAGCAAGCAACTTCAAGTATAGCATATATATATCCCTTCCAAAGAGTATATCAAGCATATAAGTAGTAATTGTAAGTCTGAGTAAATCATGTGAGTTTTCAAAGTATAAAAGCAAATGAAAATCATTTGAGCATGTATCTCCCCCAAAAGCATATAATTTGTAAATCATTAAAAATGGGGCTACAACTCATGGTAAACCGTGAGAGTTTCTTAAAGTGTTTATATAAGTGATTAAATATAGTTTGAAGCATGTATCTCCCCCAAAGAGTTATTAAAACTAGCATTAAAAATGTAGGGGCTACGACTCACCTTGTGTGTATCTGACAAGGTGGAATTATGAAACCAAGTAAGGTTATGGGGACGATTACGGAATGGTCTTCAACACGAGACCTGAATATAAGAGAGTCTAAGTATTTGACTTACAACTAATAATGAGTGTGAAAATGAGAAATCGTATAACGATTTGATTGGTGATGTGAGTGTGATATGCTTAAAATGCCTCAAGTTTAAAAATAATATTATATATAATATTATCTTGATTCTTATGTCAATTGACTCAAAATATTACCTCCTCAAAATATGATGAAATAATATGCAAAGTGAAGTCGTTAAATTTCTAGTTATAATAAATAACGAAAATTAAATAATACGTAATTAAAAGTATGAAAATGCATATGAAGTGATGGGGTGACGAAAAATGGAAAATGAAATAAGAATGTCAAGTAAAACCAGTTGGTCCTTGTTCTTTTCCAGTTTTTACACTTCTTACCCTAACTGCGTTGCGTTACAACGTTAGTCCTTCGTTAAGTCCAAAGTCCATAAATAGTCCAAAACTTGTCCAAAAGTACCAATAAGGCTTGGAATTCAATAATATGTCAAATCATACTCTTTATGTTCTGTTTTCACAGCCTCAGTCCATATAATTCTCAGTTTGGCAGTTTTAGTCCCTCTAGGCAATTTGCGTTACATTTTTAGTCCAAAAGTGCAAATAATGTGGGAAAAAGGTGGCAAGTTTTTTTGAAGCTTATTTAAGACTAATGAGGCTTATTTTGACAGTTCATAGGATCAGTGGCTTATTTTACACAATTTGGTCCCTTAACGAGCCATATACATAGCCCATTACCAATTTTAATCCGTAAGGTTTGACGTGAGTCGAGTAAATTTAAAAGCTCATTTTTATCATCACATTTTCATATATGAAAGTGCCAAAAGCCAGCTTATCTCTACAGCTTATAAACTGCTTAATGGGCTGTAAAGCCCATGTCGCTAGTTTTAGTTGTTCTCAAAACAGTTTCTGCGTTTTACATTGCTTATTTTTAAAGGTCGAAACGTGATTGTTGTTATAAGTTGTCTTTATGAAAAACGTAGCTAGTTAGGTCGTATAACGAAAAGGCGTGATCATTAAGTTGAATCGTGAGGTATGGGGTCGTTTTTAAGACTACTTGGACTGTTTCGAATACACAAAACACTTGGAATATATTTAGTGTTTTCCAGTTTTAGTCATAGCGTGGGATGTAAAATGTCTATACGTTTGTATCATGCATGAAATGATATGTTGATCGTGAGAGTTGTGTGAGAGGTGATTCTACGTCTCCCAAGATGGAGATTCGACACATGCATGGTGAATTTTTGTGCGTGAGGAATGAAAGCAAGAGAGTTATTAGACACTTACTACACCTTTTGAAGGTGGTGAAGACTCAGTGGAGATCGAATGAACACAAGAGAAATGACCCACTTCGCTAGAGCTCGAATACACGTTTTAGATTTGTAACCCTTTTACTCACCTGGTTCTATCCTAGCCACAGCAAACTCCTGGCCTCCTAGAGATATTTTTGTGGATGAGAGAGGGTTAAGATGAGGGTAGGAAGTGTGTGGTAGGGGGGTGAGCTAGGGTATTTTATAGAATGTAATTCACACGTTTCTTTGACTTCAAAGACTTTCAACCTCTATTATTGGTGGTTACTGTGGAAGACCAGTATTTGAGGTACATATCTAACATGTTTTCTGACCATAACAGATCTTAGAAAGATATTCAAGAGTAGGTAGAACTTATCCTTTGTTTTTGAATTGTATATGGATCGATTTGTATTAATAAGGGTGCCAAAATAGATTTTTGCAAGTGGCCTGTATAACTCTCAGTCCTAACTATCATTTTAACATCACATGGTGTTAAGTATATCATTAAAAGAGCGTAGGAAAAGGCGTGGTTCGAATTGGTTGGGTTTTGGGATTTTTAGTCATACGTATTGGGTAATTATGGGACAAATGGTTTGGCCTTGAAAATCCTAGAAATACTTCATATCTAAATCTGAAATTTGGCACGAGTATAGTCTAGTGGGTAGTGGTCAAGGTGGTGCAAAAATATTGCTATGTCGCATCTGAGAATTTGAAGCACTAGCCGCGTTTTGAGGGTGGTGTGAAATCGGGTAGTGCATGAAATAATAAAAGGAGTGTGTGTGGGCTTGAAGTAGGTTGCGAGGTGGTGATGGGCTGAAAAAGATATGCAGCCCATTTGGTTTTTAGTAGAGTAGTTTAAGTAGTAATTAGTGATATCAAATTGCGATCAGTGAAAATAATTAAATGTACTTAGTGTAAAAATGTGATTATTGTATATATTAGTTTTTTGTGAAACAGTTATGTTTCGTAATACATGTCTTGAACAAGTGTCGTTACTTGGTGGATCTTGTGATGACGTGACTTTGTGAGAATAATATAAAAAGAAAAATTTTAAATTTCCCCGTAAAAATGGTGATTAGGATTAATGACTGAGATTGATGTATAATTAAACGTAGTTAATTAAAGGAAATTTTGCAGTTTGCTACAGCATCCACCCCTAAATTTTGAACTTCGTCCCGAAGTTCAGTTCGTGATAGATATTGAAAAATGTGGTGTTCAGAGGTGAGGGGTTATGGAAAAATGTTGTCGAGAGATTTCTATTCGAAAGTTGAGGAAACGAGATCTAGTTAGGTTTATTCACTAGATGAAATAAATTCAAATGTTTGGTCAACTAATGAATCTAAAGGCTGTGAATAGTGAAAATAACGGTCAAGAATAGTGACAATTTAACGGCTAGTGAACGGTGAATCTCAACGGTCGGGAATAGTAAATTCCAACGACAGTAAATAGTGTTCCAACGGCTAGATTTAGCCTATAAATACTCCACTTAATTTCCAATCTTTCCCAAACACATATCTCTCATTCCACATCTCAAAAATGCTGCACCTCATCACTATGCTAGCGATCGTGTACGTCGTTCTCGCGGTGATTTATTCGGTGTACGTTCATGCTGAAGATTACGCATTCATGGTTTAGATTCTAGCGGTTCTTATGCCTATCGTGATTCTTGCTATCGGCGTGGACAAACTATGGGGGTAATAGTCTCGCGCTAGGATTGTAGAAATATGTTCTCGTTCGTCCTTATGTTTTAGATCTAGTCTTGTTATCGTGGTTTAATGGTTTGTTTTGTATTTATCGCACAGAATAATGAAGGTGATACATCCGGTGGTGGCTCTCGCTATCGCGGTGTTGGTGGGAATTTTCGTCGTTATGGCGGGTCAGTCCCTTGAAGATTCTATGCCTTTTATTGTAATCATTGTAACACTAGTACTTCCGATGTTAATTATATTGCTATGTATTAATTTCCGTGGTTTTTAATAAAATTTAGGTTATTCGTGTTCTCCATATATTTTTATGAATTTATTAGAGTTTCTATGTTCGTACTTTTCTCGGGTTCCTATAGTAAAGGTGGTGGGAAATAAGCGTAAATGTTTATTGGGGTTTGCCAAAAGTGATGTTTATGAACAATTTATTTTGTCCCAAGATTTTGCTTTTGAATGAAAATTGTTATTAAAGACTCCGAAAAGATAATTGTTCCATTTATAACATGATTCTTCCTAAATTAGACATAGGTAGCTAGGCTATGTATAATTGAGGACTAAATGATGTGATGCTTGGCTCAGTCACAGTGGTATTTATGCTTTTCAAAAAGTTTTAGGTGATGTTCAACGTGTTGTTTTTGTATAATAATAACATAATTGCTTTTTCAAAAGACAGTAGAAAATTTTTGTTCATACTATGGTGATGAGTCAGAAATTTCTAGGGTGAATATAGGATATCCTTGGTATAAACTTAGGTTTTGGGTGAGAATTTCTTACAAGGTGGTAATAATCCATTGTTTGGTCAGAAATAATGTTGTCCAAATTTCTAAGATGATAACAGTGTATGGCTACGTAACGATTATGAATGGGAAAATGGAATAGAAATTGAAATAAACGTAGATTATGATTATTACGGAAATATTACAAGATAGAGTTTTCGTACGGTAGAAAGATAGTTGTTACGCTTAGGTTACATCCATCATACCTAAGGTAATGTACAAGAAGGAAATACAACTTAGAAAGTTTTAAACTAGGGTTTATTTATCCACAACAGGAATTTATCTTCTGCTTAAACATAGGTGTCGTCCTTTGACGTTGTTAAGGTTCTAAAGAGTTTCCATTTTCTTCTACTGGTCTTTTTGTCCTAAGTGGTACTCTGGGTTGGGCACTGATTCTTATAGTGTCCCGTTTAACTCTTGGTCTAGAAATCCTTGGGTAATGGAGATGGTAGGTTCAGTCACTTCTTCTATATTTTTAAGGTGAGTTGGTCTACAACCCGTGAAACTTTCATAGGTATGCTTTATAAGACGCGTCCGTCTTCTTTTCTCCTGTTGCCATATTGTTGCTACTCGGGTGAGCTACTGTAGTTGCTTCGAGTATCACAGCAACGATGTTGGTTACTAACTTCTGGATAGCTTCAGGAGTTATAGTTGTGGTTGGTGATGGTGGGGTATTTGTATACTAGTGCTAACAATGTGGTTACAATGCGAAATCATAACCAATTGAGAATCATAAAATCACGATGTGTCTGGGTAGTATCGTAGATAAATGATCAACTCTTGGTATAGAATTGCTAAGGAACAAACTGATTCATCTACTAAAGCTGAAGTTCAGCAACTTTCTCTTCATTCATCAAGTTTTCTTCCGAAATTTGTCTTAGAGGATTCTATGGTTATAGCCCAGTTATGGCAGGTATAAGGAATCATAATAATCGTAGGTAATATAATAGTAGGTCTGGATATAATCACAATAAACAACATAATATTAATAACTTGATCGATTGTTTTTACAAAGCAAACGATACAAGGTCTTTTATTAACGTTCCATGCAGCAGGTTAATATACCTCTGTCTTTCTCATTGTAAAAACTGTCATGTGGGAGTGTTTCTCAATATCTCTGACTGAAACCTCGTCAGTCCGTCCTGAAGGTCCATCTTGTCGGATAAAAGGTCATGTAGGGTGCCGTCGGCCGTGAGTGGTGTTCTGTCAATGATGTTCCGGAGAGTATCAATCTATTCTTTATGACGCTCCAGTCGCGTCATGCTGGTGGGAGGAGTAGGTGTGTGGGCAACTGCTGTCCTGAAGCTCTCTCCAGTCTCGAGGACTCGGGCTGAAGGAGTGAAAGCAGGTGGGAAATAGTAATGATGAGGGAGACCTGAGAGGGTAAATTCTCTCTAGGAGTCAGCTCCCGTTGGTGAGGTGTAAACGGGTAAGTCTGGGTGAGTTGGTCGAACAGGTGGTCGGGTCGTAGGGGTGGTGATGCGTACTGATACTTGGGATCCCTATCGTGTCTAGGGTGAAGTAGGGGAGTAAGGTGGAAATGGTAGTATAATTGGCACTAAGCGTAGGTGTACCTTCTTAATAGGTCTATTGAGGTGGCTCCGAAATGCTGTCATAAAAGGTTCGGGCTCGTAAGGTGCTAAAATCCTGACTTTTCCGCGCGGGGCTACCGGGGCAGGTGGGAGTGGTGGTGTAGGTAATGGAGAATTTGGCTCAACATCTTTCCAAATCGTTTCTTGGTGTGAATTCTGTCCAACTTCGAATGTTGTCGGACAACCAATCAACTCTTCATCTGAATAAGATTCAGCAGTTCTCCTAAGTTTCTGACGTAGGGGTGAGTAAGTAGGTGATGATGAGGGTGGTATTTGAGTAAGTTCCGTATCAAGTCGGGGTTGAGACATTAATACATAAGGATCTTTAGTATTCGGAGCAATTTGATAGGTAGGTGATTTACGAGCAGTACGAGGGGCAGTCTTGGTAATGTCAATTGGTTTGGAAGACATTGTACTGTAGTAGCCGAAAATAATAATTATAAGTATTTCATACATTAAAGGTGTGATAGTGAGTGTGAAATAGTACAGTGTGTAACATGTGAAAAGTAAACATCAAGCATGTAAAGATTAGTACAAAATAATCTTAATAGGTAATGTATTGAGCACGGCAGTCTGCAGACACGGAGGGCGTAAAATGGTATGGTGTAAAATCATTCATTTTGAAAATGTAGTTATAGTTCAATGTTTGAAAATATTTGGTTCTCTATAACCATAGGCTCTGATACCAATCTGTAACACCCCCTAATTTGTTTTATGGCAGCGAAAAAGTAATTAGGGTGTTACGGTGAGGATCGAAGTCATAATTACAGAAAACGGCTCGAAAGAGACGTTTTGAAAGTTATATGTCATTCAAAATGATACTTTTGATATAAAGGTGAAATATCTGATTTGAAAATCCCACGAAAAGGGTGTAAATTTGAAAAGAATGACATATTTGATTTTACACCATTTAATTTATAAGAGTATATAATGCCCGCTCCGTGTCTTGTCCTGCTCCGTTGATTACCTGAGATAAACATGCTTAAAATGTCAACATAATGGTTGGTGAGTTCGTAGAGTTTAATGGAAAATAATTTATTTCAATAAATTTCAAGAGTGTTAGGTGGTGTTTGAAATGAGTATAAGTACAAGTAAGCAGTGGCATTCAATAATTTCAAAGGTGAAGTGATAATTGAAATACGTTGCTATCAGTAATGGAAACGTAAATGAATTACTCTGGGTAAAAATCACAAGTATGTCACATATAAGATCAATCAAGTACAAGTATAGGATCATAATCCTAGCATGTAGTGAGTATAATGATGTTATGCATGAAGTTTAAAAATGTGGAGTGGTGAAATACTAATACAGCTGTATCTAAATATATATGAAAACATTCATATAATTATATTGCCCTAAGCCTCACGACACGCAAAACGTTAACAAAGTACCGTAAAACGGTGGAGTCCACATCAGGTTACTGATGGGTTTGGCCCTCAAGTAATAGGTGATTTGCCAATTCCTATTTTTCTCAAATATAGTGCATCGCGACTAAATACGACTAACCATAAAGGCATTCCGTCAAAGTATTTAGTGGGATAGGTCGTCAGCCTCTAACAGGTTTCGAAGCTGTTCACTATATTCGCGCTCACCGCAGTGATTAATGGCTCATGATCGAGGGACTTTATGGCAATATAGTAAACTTAGGCAATATGGGTTTCAGGGGTTCATAGAATAGGCGTACTTTAATCATGGCAACTATTTCCAATTAATATATGGAAATAACATAAAACAGTAAGAGTACAGTCATAGTGTTTACGTGAATGTTTATGATGAAAATCAGTATCATGTTATCACAAGCAGTTTGAAAATGCTATCATCTGAGTTCAGTGTTAGAGCTAAGCAAGCAACTTCAAGTAGAGCATATATATATCCCTTCCAAAGAGTATATCAAGCATATAAGTAGTAATTATAAGTCTGAGTAAATCATGTGAGTTTTCAAAGTATAAAAGCAAATGAAAATCATTTGAGCATGTATCTCCCCCAAAATCATATAATTTGTAAATCATTAAAAATGGGGCTACAACTCATGGTAAACCGTGAGAGTTTCTTAAAGTGTTTGTACAAGTGATTAAATATAGTTTGAAGCATGTATCTCCCCCAAAGAGTTATTAAAACTAGTATTAAAAGTGTAGGGGCTACGACTCACCTTGAGTGTATCTGACAAGGTGGAATTATGAAACCATGTAAGGTTATGGGGACGATTACGGAATCGTCTTCAACATTTGACCTGAATATAAGGGAGTCTAAGTATTTGACTTAAAACTAATAATGAGTGTGAAAATGAGAAATTGTATAATGATTTGACTGGTGATGTGAGTTTGATATGCTTAAAATGCCTCAAGTTTAAAAATAATATTATATATAATATTATCTTGATTCTTATGTCAATTGACTCAAAATATTACCTCCTCGAAATTTGATGAAATAATATGCAAAGTGAAGTCGTTAAATTTTTAGTTATAATAAATAACGAAAATTAAATAATACGTAATTAAAAGTATGAAAATGCATATGAAGTGATGGGGTGACGAAAAATGGAAAATGAAATAAGAATGTCATGTAAAATCAGTTGGTCCTTGTTCTTTTCCAGTTTTTACACTTTATTGATATAAATAACGCCTAAAAACATTATTAATACTTCTTGATATCTCTATGTTTTGATAATCACAAAATGTAAACTCATTAAACATAAACTTATTAAATAAACAAGTATTTAGTTGTAAATATTCATTTCTATAACATAATCACTTAAGGTATGAATAAACAAATGCTTAATGCATTATATGATCAAAGGAACATTTTCTTAATCACTTGATTTTTTATAAAATGACACAAACATTTTATATCTTTTAGAAAATCATTTTTGGTATTTAATAAAAATGTTTAATCCATTATAAATTTATGAATTCAAATTTTCAACCAAAAATGGCAAAAATGTTCCAGAAAAACCTTCCCCACAAAAAGACAAATCTGAGCAACGTTCGGGTAGGGCGGCCCCCTTAATTTTACTAGGCGGCCCCCTTAATTTTAAGGGGACCGCCCCGCTCCTCCAGCTGTCAGATTTTGCCTATAAATACTGGTTCATCCCTGGACTTTTTCCTCACCTTTTGCACCCCAAACCTTCTGTTCTAAATCTCTCCTTATCTTTCTAAATCCTTTGATCATATATTCTTAAGCATTGGTTTCTAAGTGATCCAAGCTTCTACCATCCAAGTGCAAAAGAAGAATACTCCTTCAACAACTAGAGAAGAAGTATTGCAACTTAGTATCATCTTGCTACCTAAGTTGTTTGTGTAATCATTCATTCATTTGTGTATAAGTTGTGTATATTTGTTAGATAGGTGTGAACATAATTGTTTAGGCTAGATTAGTGTGGTAGTGGTGAAGTTGTGAAGAAGTTAAGGTGTGTAAGTAGTGAAGGTGTAAGGAAGTAGAAGAGTATATAAGTAGTGCTAGGTTGTGAAGTAGTTGTGAAGCCGTCGTGTAGAAGTTGTGAAGCCGTCGTGAAGAAGTTGTGAATAAGTCGTGAAGAAGTCGTGTAGAAGTTGTGAGATTGGTTCTAGCTACGATTAGGACCCGACATCTAGCTTTGTGTCGTTAAACCGGTGTAAGCGAAAGTTGTGTAAGGTTTTCTCCGCCATAAGGGAGCTTGTTGACATAGTGAAGAAAACTCTCGAGTTAGGTGCTCGAGGAGTGGAGTAGGGCAAGGAAGGTGTCCTTGTAGCCGAACCACTATAAATCCTTTGTCTCGCGGTTCGATCTTTCCATCTCTATCTTTCATTTCATTTCATTACTTTACTTGCATTGTTTATTTAGATTTACTTATATTTGTTCATATTGTTCAAGAGTTGAGTTCACATAAATTCGAATCTAAGTTTTTAAAAGTAAACAAAGTTTTCATAATAAAATTAAAAAGACGTAAAACTATTCAACCCCCCCTTCTAGTTTTCCACACACTTCTTACCCTAATTGCGTTGCGTTACACCGTTAGTCCTTCGTTAAGTCCAAAGTCCATAAATAGTCCAAAACTTGTCCAAAAGTACCAATAAGGCTTGGAATTCAATAATATGTCAAATCATACTCTTTATGTTCTGTTTTCACTGCCTCAGTCCATATAATTCTTAGTTTGGCAGTTTTACTCCCTCCAGGCAATTTGCGTTACATTTTTAGTCCAAAAGTGCAAATAATGTGGGAAAAAGGTGGCGAGTTTTTCTGAAGCTTATTTAAGACTAATGAGGCTTATTTTGACAGTTCATAGGATCAGTGGCTTATTTTACACAATTTGGTCCCTTAACGAGCCATATACATAGCCCATTACCAATTTTAATCCGTAAGGTTTGACGTGAGTTGGGTAAATTTAAAAGCTCATTTTTATCATCACATTTTCATATCTAAAAGTGCCAAAAGCCAGCTTATCTCCACAGCTTATAAAACAGCTTAATGGGCTGTAAAGCCCATGTCGCTAGTTTTAGTTGTTCTCAAAACAGTTTCTGCGTTTTACTTTGCTTATTTTTAAAGGTCGAAACGTGATTGTTGTTATAAGTTGTCTTTATGAAAAACGTAGCTAGTTAGGTCGTATAACTAAGAGGTCGTATAACGAAAAGGCGTGGTCATTAAGTTAAATCGTGAGATATGGGGTCGTTTTTAAGACTACTTGGACTGTTTCGAATACACAAAACACTTGGAATATATTTAGTGTTTTCCAGTTTTAGTTATAGCGTGGGATGTAAAATGTCTATACGTTTGTATCATGCATGAAATGATATGTTGATCGTGAGAGTAGTGTGAGAGGTGATTCTAAGTCTCCCAAGATGGAGATTCGACACATGTTGGTGAGTTACACGAAAAGAAAGTGTACGTAAAATACTAGAAATGAGTTATACGTTTGAATAACAAGTTATATGATGCATGGTGATTTTTTGTGCATGAGGAAAAGCAAGAGAGTTATTAGACACTTACTACACCTTTTGAAGGTGCTGAAGACTCAGTGGAGGTCGAATGAACACAAGAGAAATGGCCCACTTCGCTAGAGCTCGAATACACGTTTTAGATTTGTAACCCTTTTACTCACCTGGTTCTATCCTAGCCACAACAAACTCCTGGTCTCCTAAAGATATTTTTGTGGATGAGAGAGGGTTAAGATGAGGGTAGGAAGTGTGTGGTAGGGGGATGAGCTAGGGTATTTTATAGAATGTTTTTCACACGTTTCTTTGACTTCAACGACTTTCAGTACCTATTATTGGTTGCTACTGTGGATGACCAGGGTTTGAAGTACATATCTAACATGTTTTCTGACCATAACAGATCTTAGAAAGATATTCAAGAGTAGGTAGAACTTATCCTTTGTTTTTGAATTGTATATGGATCGATTTGTATTAATAAGGGTGCCAAAATAGATTTTTGTATGTGGCCTGTATAACTCTCAGTCCTAACTATCATTTTAACATCACATGGTGTTAAGTATATCATTAGAAGAGCGTAGGAAAAGGCGTGGTTCGAATTGGTTGGGTTTTGGGATTTTTATTCATAGGTATTGGGTAATTATGGGACAAATGGTTTGGCCTTGAAAATCCTAGAAATACTTCATATCTAAATCTGAAATTTGGCATGAGTATAGTCTAGTGGGTAGTGGTCAAGGTGGTGCAAAAATATTGCTATGTCGTGTCTGAGAATTTGAAGCACTAGCCGCGTTTTGAGGGTGGTGTGAAATCGGGTAGTGCATGAAATAATAAAAGGAGTGTGTGTGGGCTTGAAGTAGGTTGCGAGGTGGTGATGGGCTGAAAAAGATATGCAGCCCATTTGGTTTTTAGTAGAGTAGTTTAAGTAGTAATTAGTGATATCAAATTGCGATCAGTGAAAGTAATTAAATGTACTTAGTGTAAAAATGTGATTATTGTATATATTAGTTTTTTGTGAAACAGTTATGTTTCGTAATACATGTCTTGAACTAGTGTCGTTACTTGGTGGATCTTGTGATGACGTGACTTTGTGAGAATAATATAACAAGAAAAATTTTAAATTTCCCCGTAAAAATGGTGATTAGGATTAATGACTGAGATTGATGTATAATTAAACATAGTTAATTAAAGGAAATTTTGCAGTTTGCTACAATAGGAGGTATTTAGCAAAAGTGATGATTTCTCTTGGCTACAATGGTGTTTTGACCTGATCAGATAAATTCGTTAAATCTTAAAAAGTGGCGGGCTCAATTTTGTTCACCTTGCGACAACTGATATATGTAATGTGTATACATAAAAAACAAGGATAGGAAAGTAATAAGAGTTAACAAATGAAAGTTGGTGTCAATGTTGATGGGAGCACATACGGATTTATCGATGAAGGTGGATATATCAAGCACCACAGCTTTGCACACCGCTGTAATGCAAGGCAACATTGAGGTGATGAACAACGTATTGGAGATAGAGAGTAGCCTGGCGTCGATAGCGAGAGGTAATGGGAAAGCAGCATTGCATCCGACCTCAGTAAATGGGCATACAAGAGTGGTGAAAGCACTCTTGAATGTAACAAAAGCAACATTGAGGTTCAGTTTATTGCCTAAGTTTAAAGGACACATCAGGATAAGCATGACTAAGTTTATTGCCTAAGTTTAAAGGACACATCAGTAAGTCCACATCATCACCGGCTTTTTCCAAAGTGAGGAACAACAAGTAGTTGACACTATATTTAGCGGAATGTTACCTTCTACGTAAGTAACATATAAAATTGTTAAATTTGTATAACTAATTTTTTGTGCATCAAAGTGTTATTATTAAAAGCATATCCTTTTGCATTAATGATGCGTGGTTTTGCGACCTTACAACAGGTTTTACCTCTCGAGGGATCTCAAGAGGCTTGCAATCCCCACCAGGCAGTGTACCTGACCGATGTAGTATAGTGTAGTGGCAAGTACCGGGGGATTGATCGTTCTCTAGGAGAATAGTGTCGTTAGGATTGAAAAACTACTCTAATAGGTCTAAGGGTGAGGGAAGATTCTTTTTGTATTTTTATATTTTTTATGAAAGCAAGTAAAATCTCGGGTTTGAAGGAGTGGGCGGAATTAGTTGCTAGTCAACTAACCCAAATAACTACAATTGCAAATAAAATAAAATAACTGAAAATGAAAAGGTTGTGAAACTTATATGGAGAGAAATGTGTTTACTTAGATTTCCTTACTCCCTAACTATCTTTTACCGGTTGATTAGTGTGTATTAATTGCGTGGATGACGGGTGATTCCTTAATACCAATCATGGGGTGGCGTACGTACTTCCCCAACTCTACAAGCTCCTACTTCACTCCTATGTCGAGCCGGCTAAGAAGCTCCTAACATGGGATCACTAGAATTCGCTCATGCATTAAATACAACCATAATAACCTTAGTACGCATTGGTTCATGTTTCTTAAGACGTTCAAGCAAGTTACCGTATAGGAGGTTAGCCAGTTTTCTTAAGCCTAACATCGATAAACAATCATCCAATACAATTAATAACACACCAACAACCAATAATCAATAGTTAGGTTTCATTAGATCTAAGCAAACACAAGATAAATCTAGCCTAGCATGTTAATTAAAAGACAAGAACAAGATATAATCAAACAACACATAGACATATTGAATGATTAATTGATTACTTATCTTCAATTAAACATGGGAGATCCAAGGGTATAAAACCCTTAAAAATGGCAGAAAATTCGTCTTAGGGTTTCTCCTCACAAAGTTGCACACTAATGACTAAAAATTGCAAAACTATATATAGAATTTAGGGGCTGACGGCGTCACGTTGTAGGAGGTGACGCCGTCACCTCGCCGCGGCTAGGGTTCCCGGATGGTCTTCCTGACGCCGTCCCTCTTTAATCCTCAAAAATCCACTCTGGCGCGTCAAGGGTTGACGCCGTCACAATTGTGCTTGACGCCGTCTCTCTTTAACTTAAACCGTGACGGCCTTGATCACCTTAAAGGGTGACGCCGTCAGACTTTCCATTGTAAAACTTTCTGGCGCGTCATGTGTATTTGTCATATCCACCTCTTTTGCCAAGCCGTGACGCCGTCAGGAGCAATCCTTGACGCCGTCACGTGTACTTTTCCAGCAGCTTTGGAGACTTTGTCGTTTTCTTCACTTTTATGCTCCAAAAATGTCCAAAATGCTTCCTTTTCCAGATTTCTTCTCCAAAGTACCTAAAATGACAAAAGGAACGATTTAGAGCTTAAATGACCCCCTAAAAGCGGTACACTTTTCGCTTCATCAATATCCTTTTGCATTAATAAACAGGGATATTGTGTTCAAGACATTCAGCATGGAGATTCCAAGGGTAGTATTTGAAGCTATGCGTGAAGGTTTTGGAGTAACAAGCGCAACAATTGATGTATGGAGTGCCATACTAAAGAATGACGAGAAACTGAGAAACAGGGCTTCATCACGTTATGTATTTTGCAAAACCGGCATGATGGTAAGTGTGGAAACTTATTTTAGACCGACTTACATCTACTAAAATAAGTTACGTGATCGTTTATGGGCTCTAGGTTGTTACACCTTTGATCTAGGATTTTAAGTTTAATAAGTATGATGATAATATTGGCGGAATATTCAAATGAAAGAAACAATATTATCACAACAAGGTTTTGCCAAACTTTCTCTTTATCGTCTCAATATTATTCAAACATAATACGGTTACATCAATGAATTGTAACGGGGATACTAACATCCTTGAGACGACTAACTACACTAACAACCCCAATACTACTTGATCAATAGTAGTACGGTTACCCTCTATCAATAACAGGGATCAAAGGATCCTTGAGGCTAAACCAAACTAACAACATCAAACCCCATGTCTAATGTTCATCAGACCCCATGTCTAATGGTCACACACACACTCTTTCTTGGTGATTACATTTGAACACACTTGGTGTTTTAGTTCTAAGCACTCTTTTAGAGTCTTTGTAAATCACACTTTTTATCTAAGGGGTAAGATCTTCTTTTATAGTCCAAGAAGATCTTTTACAATATGATAAGCCTTGTCATATACTTACTTTAACATGTGTCAGTCAATAAGATACAACATATATCTTTGTGTATACAACTTGTTGACTGATCAAATATCTAAGATATTATCTTTTTACATCTTTGACTTTGATACAAATAATATCTTCTTCATTCTTATCCAGCCAGCAGCAGCATGACTCACTGATCAGCAGCAGCTTCGTTTGTACTAGCAGCAGGAACATATACACTACAAGCAGAAATAGTGCACTACCAGCAGGAACAGTTACACTACCAGCAGGAACAGATACACTACAAAAACACAACTGTTCCATTTCCATAACACAAATGATCCTTCTTGTGCTGTTTGATGAAAAGTGTCTGATCAATCTTTCCTCTTTGAAATCCATTTTCTAATAAATAGGAAGCAAGTGTTGCATACCAAGCTCTTGGTGCCTGATGTAGGCCATATAGAGCTTTCATTACTCTGTACACTTTGTTTGGATGTTGTGGGTCAATGAAGCCTAGAGGTTATGTAACATACACCTCTTCTTCAATTTTACCATATAAAAATGCACTCTTGACATCCATTTGGTAGACTGTTGATGCGTAGTTTTGCAACCTTACAACAGGTTTTACCTCTCGAGGGATCTCAAGAGGCTTGCAATCCCCACCAGGCAGTGTACCTGACCGATGTAGTATAGTGAAGTGGCAAGTACCGGGGGATTGATCGTTCTCTAGGGGAATAGTGTCGTTAGGATTGAAAAACTACTCTAATAGGTCTAAGGGTGAGGGAAGATTCTTTTTGTATTTTTATATTTTTTATGAAAGCAAGTAAAATCTCGGGTTTGAAAGAGTGGGCGGAATTAGTTGCTAGTCAACTAACCCAAATAACTACAAATGCAAATAAAATAAAATAACTGAAAATGAAAAGGTTGTGAAACTTATATGGAGAGAAATGTGTTTACTTAGATTTCCTTACTCCCTAACTATCTTTTACCGGTTGATTAGTGTGTATTAATTGCGTGGATGATTGCGTGGTTTTGTAACCTTACAACAGGTTTTACCTCTCGAGGGATCTCAAGAGGCTTACAACCCCACCAGGCAGTGTACCTGACCGATGTAGTATAGTGTAGTGGTAAGTACGGGGGATTGATCGTTCTCCACAGGGAATAGTGTTCGTTAGGTGTGAAAGGCTACTCTAATTAGGTCTAAGGGTTGAGGAAGATTCTTTTTATGTTTTTATAGTTTTTATGAAAGCAAGT
Source organism: Artemisia tridentata subsp. tridentata (assembly GCA_021014915.2). Classification (NCBI taxonomy): domain Eukaryota; kingdom Viridiplantae; phylum Streptophyta; class Magnoliopsida; order Asterales; family Asteraceae; genus Artemisia; species Artemisia tridentata. The sequence goes on from CP139506.1 coordinate 378,035,366, forward strand.
AAAATCTCGGTTTTGAAGGAGTGGGCGGAATTAGTTGCTAGTCAACTAACCCAAATGACTACGAATGCAAATGAAATAAAATAACAAAAATGAAATGTGGTGAGAAACTTATGTGTAGAGAAATGTGTTTACTTAGATTTCCTTACTCCCTAACTATCTTTTACCGGTTAATTAGTGTGTATTAGTCGCGTGGATGACGGGTGTATTCCTTAATACCATTCGTGGGGTGGCGTACTTACTTCCCCAACTCTACAAGCTCCTACTTCACTCCTATGTCGAGCCGGCTAGGAAGCTCCTAACATGGGATCACTAGAATTCGCTCGTGCATTAAATACAACCATAAAAACCTTTAGTACGCGTTTGGTTCATGTTTCTTAAGACGTTCAAGCAAGTTACCGAATAGGAAGTTAGCCAGTTTTCTTAAGCCTAACATAGATAAACAATCATCCAATACAACTAACAACACACTAACAACCAATAATCAATGGCTAGGTTTCATTAGATCTAAGCAAACACAAGATAAAATTAGCCTAACATGTTAAACAAAAGACAAGCATAAGATAGAATCAAACAACACATAGACATATTGAATGATTAATTGATAACTTATCTTTCAATGAAACATGGAAGATCTCAAGGCAAAAAGCCCTGAAAAAGTAGCTAAAATCGTCTTAGGGTTTTATCCCAAAATTCCACACACTAAGCTCTCTCTAATGACAAAAGATTAGAAAACTATATATAGATTTTTGGATCTGACGGCGTCACCTTATGCATTGTGACGCCGTCACCTCGCCGCTTTTAGGGTTCCCGGGTGACCTTCTTGACGTCGTCCCTCTTTAGCTCTTCAAAAATCCATTCTGGCCTATCAAGGCTTGACGCCGTCGGATCATGAACGTGACGCCGTCCCCTTATGATTTAAGCCGTGACGCCCTTGATTTAGTTAAAGCGTGACGCCGTCAGAATTCTCATGCTAACTCACTGGCCCGTCATGAGTAAATTTCACATCCAACTTTTCTTGCCAAGGCATGACGCCGTCAAGAGATGATTCTGACGCCGTCAAAGGTAAATTTCAGCCGATTTTGAGACTTTGCCGTTTTCTTCACTTTAATGCTCCAAAAACGTCCAAAATGCCTCCTTTTCCAGATTTCTCCTCAAAAGTACCTAAAATGACAAAAGGAACGATTTAGGGCAATATTTGATCAAATAAATACGATTTCGGGCTTAAATGACCCCTTAAAAGCGGTACACTTTTCGCCTCATCAAATACCCTTACACTTGAGATTTGCTTGTCCTCAAGCAAATGCGCTTTTATTCTAATCAAAATACAAGTTAGGGGTCATTTAATGCAAACATAAAAGTAATTACAACAAATATTCGTTCCACTTCAATCATAATAAGCACGGAGATTACATACTAGCACCTCACAAGTAGTGTTTAGATACTCACATCTCTCAAGTGTCATCAAAATAAATCTCATAAATGAAAACGGAAAATATCTCTCACTACCTGTCATAGCAAATAGATTACCATAGGCTTGGGAAAGGATCGAAAACCTCCTCCACTAGGCGTAAGCACCTAAGATAAACTATCAAAGAGGGCTTTTAAATGGGTTATAACGTTAGGTGTAGGGAAAAGGAAAACACGGTTTTGTTGGATACGGGATATTTTACTGGTGGCTAGTTAAAGATCTTGATCAATTACATGTACTATACAATGTTGCTAAGCCAAGACTAGACTCGATCTTATGCTAGAAACGAAATAACAAAATAACAAAAAAAAATATAAAACAAACATAAAATGAAACGGGATGGTAGTCCGTATGTTTTTTCTACTTTTCATTTTCTCATTTTTTTGTATTTTTCTTGATTTTTTTTTTTTTTTTTTTTTTTTTTTTTTTTTTTTTTTTTTTTTTTTTTTGCATACACTCTTGCCCTACCATCCAAAATAATACATCATAGGGGCATTGCATTCCCCTTACACTTGAATTTTTACATAACTTTACAAATAACTATTCTAATGACTCGAATTAAGATAATTGAAAAACTTGGAGTACTTTTAAAATATTTAGCACATATGGGGGTAATAAATGATGTTCTTCCCCATTACTCCATTACACTAGTACTTTACCCATGAGTCCCAATCGTCCCAAAACAATATGTACAACGATATGACTCGACTTAGCAACCATGTAATCAATTAGATAATTAACTTGGGGTTTAAACAAATGTTGTCACAATAATGCACTAAAAATGAGTGCACACAAGGTAGGCTAAGGCGATTTGGGTGTACATTTAAGTGGGGTGTAAACAAATTCTTACTTTAAGTAAAATGCTTAAAGTTAGAAACGAAAAGATAGGCTCTGAGGAGTGTACTAGGGGTATCGTGTACTAAAAATGAGTAAACGCAAAGGGTGTGGGAGAATTACTTGACCAATGTAGCCAACGTAATTATAACAAAAACACAGGTGTAAAACAATGGGTTAATCCTAATGCCTCTTATCATGTAGTAAATCTAACTACACGAATGTAGTCTCACTTGTGGCCTCGGAATGGTCCTAACGCAAGTTCTAGAATCTAAGTGCTACCGGTACACACATCATAGCATAAATGCTTTTCCTACCAATTCTAGGGGTGAACCTCACATATTTGGGGGTGGAAAATTTTTTTAGTGGTACGGTTTTTGTGCTAGTCATATAACTCCTATCCGTGAGACGCTCATTAAGATCAAAGTTTCACTCCTATATGTTGTAAAAAATTTTAAATTTGGCACTAAAATTGCCCTAACAGGTATTTATCTCAGTTTTATTACACATCTACTATTAAACAAACAAAAATCAAGCATAATAGCATTCTCTAATCGTACTTTTACCCTCCCCCTTACACTTAAGATGAACATTGTCCCCAATGTTCAAGTAACAAGATGTAAAAGCAAAAAGTAAAAGAATGAAATCAAATACTCCCCTGATTCGCTCGTTGGATAGTGAAATCACACGGTTAAATCTTCCTCCAAAGAGAATGTTGAAGCTCCACGACTAATGCATCGCCATAAGCTTGATTCCATAAACATTTCCTTGTCCAAAATAACCTGTTAACCTGAGAAAACAAACACGAAAACCTGCATAACATCGGCGGGATAAAATCTATATATAAGGATATAATGCTTGTGGAATGATAATTTTGCAGATTCCTGGAGATTATAAGTTGGAGATTTAATAAAAACTTTTTATGAAAACAAAACTTTCAAAAATTTCTGGAAATTAAATCTGACGCCGTCAGGTTATAACCCCTGACGCCGTCAGAAATGACCTGACAAAAATTTTCATTTTAAGTTTCCGGAAAATTTCTGGAAAAACCTTTACCTTACTTCCTGGAAATCCTGCAAAACATCACTATGACTCGATACAAGCATTTGACTCAAACAAACACTAATATGTATGCTAATTTATTATTATTACGATTCATGTTCATATGTGTTCTAATAAACCGATTTAGATTTCCCTTACACTTATATTTTGCAAAATACCTTTATATGTAGTTAAGACGAAGTTAAAAACAAAATAAAGCATTTTCACAATTTAGTTTTGAACATGAATCAATAATAATAAAATCAAACACACATACGGAAATAAATAAAAACAAACAAACAAACAAATAAACACACAAAGCAAATAAAACAAATAAAGCTTGGGTTGCCTCCCAAGAAGCGCTTTTCTTTATTAACGAGTCTTGTAGCTAGACTCAAAGTCACGTACATTACGTGATTCCATCATTCATAATGACGTATCCCTGATAGATATGATCCTTGTTATCATGGTGGTGGTGTCTCAATCGCTCGACATTTGCGGTCACTTCACCTCCTCCTTTGCTGGTCAAGCTTACTATCCCATCTTGTTGTAAACCTTTAATTGTGAATGGTCCGTACCACCAGGGACTTAGTTCATTAGTAGGTGCTTCTGTTTCTGAATGCCTTAGGAGCACTGAGTCTCCTTTTGCAAATTCAACGGGGTCATTGATTTGCTCATCAGCCTCAATATAATTGTTATTTCTACCCTTACATTCTCTAATCTCATTTTCCATATAACTCTTAATCCTTGCCTCCCATGCAAGAATTTTCTCTCGAACATTACCACGGACTACATTAGTGTTAGCCTCCATCTTCTTCTGCAGAGCAATATCTCGTATATGTCGTGGGATCGTTGGGAAGTTTATTGTTTTCTTCCCCTTCTTCATTTGGATGGTGCCATTTTCGTAATTGATTTGTGCTCTAGTGGTAGCGAGAAAGGGTGCCCCAAGGATTATTGGCATATTCATATCATTTCTCTCAATGATCATGAAGTCGACCGGATACAGGAATCCGGCAACGTTGACCAACACATCTTCTGCAATTCCTAGCGGATACTCATAAGAATGCTTTGCAAAGGAGAGTTTAGTATGGGTGATGGATGGCAACTCATCGGTTAACTGAACATAAACGGATAAGGGCATCAAATTTACGTCGGAACCTTGGTCAGCTATCGCATCCAGATACTTGTGTTTTCTAATGCTGCATGGTATTTCAAAGACCCCGTAGAATTTCTTCTTTTCCACTAACTTTTGTCCTATGAGGCATTCATACAATTGCCCACCGGGTAATGTGTCAGATTTATCATCCGGTTCCACCTTCTCGGACTTCTTGTTGGGTAGATGAATACGTCGATAGTTTCTCACCCAATCGTTTATGGTCTCCTTGTTTATTTCGTGCTTCAAGTAATGCTTCACTTGTTGTGACACTGGCGGTTCAACCAATTGGCGCTCCTCAGAGGGCGCCTCCTCTCCTTTGTCGGAATCGCATTTGTACGCATTGGTGTTTCCATTATTAAGTGGGATGAGGTCAATTTTGTTAACTTCCATGGTTATGGATTTCCCTCTTCCATCATTTCCGCCCTCTTGGACGACGGAGGTGGCCTTGACAAATTTAGTGTTAGGAACATCAACGTCATTCCTCACCAACACTTTTGCAGGGGCTTTTGTATTTGTGTATTCTTTCAGAAGATTCATCATCTCCGCCATTTTCTCCTCCATTTCCTCCTTCTGCTTGTAGACGGCTTCCTCAAATTTTGCCAACCGTTCGGAGTGTTTTGACATGTACTCTCTCTCATTCGAGCTTCGAATGTTGGACTAAGTTCCTGAGGTGGTGAGTTGGGTGGGGCGTGCTTATGGAAGGGTTTAGTATTTTCCCTACGGGGTGATTCGGACAATGGTATTTGCTTAACGCTTGAGACTGAGTTAATTGTTGCTTTTTGTGGACTTAAGGGTCTCTTTTGCTTTTCCATAAGATATGCAACCCTTTTCTCAAGTTCACTAACGCTTTCCTCAGTGATTTGATTGGCGGTATCGGGCGATGAATATGTCTTGACTGCCGAGCGCACGTCGTGGGAGACTTGCCACAATTCATCATCGTCGGATGCAAGCTCATCAATGATCTCCCATGATTCCTCGGCGCTTTTGTCGCGCAATCTGCCCCCGGCGGCTCGATCGATGGCACGCTTGGTGTGGTAATCAACATGGTCATAGAAGATTTGGATTTGAAGCCATAGATTTATGCCATGGTGAGGGACTTTTTGAAGTAAGTCCTTGAATCGAATCCATGCCCCGTAGAGGGTTTCGCCTCGACGTTGTTCAAACATCAAGATATCCTTCCTTAGCTTGGTAGTTCTCCCCGGTGGGAAAAACTGAGCAAGGAAACGAGTGGTGAGATCATCCCAAGAGGTAATGGATCCTGCGGGTTGACGTTCTAGCCACTGACTAGCTTGGTCCCGCAAAGAGAATTGGAAGAGACGCAATCGGGTCGTCTCTCGAGTGGCAACATCAAGGTCTATAGAATCAACGATTTTAAGAAAGTCCTTGAGATGTTGATTAGGATCTTCAGAACGAAGTCCATGGAATGCGCATCCACTTTGCACCAACCGGATGGTGTCGGATCGCAAGGGTGTGATATTGGCTCCTTGAGTGAGCTCAATGGTGTTTCGATAGCCATGGTGGCTAGGACGGGAATACTCTCCTAAAGTACGGGCTCTAGGAGGTGGTGGTGGTTGTTGTGGTGGTGGGTTGTGTGGGTTAAGGATATTACCATCTTCCATGATGTCGGACGGTATGGTTACGAACAAAGACACGAAGAAAATAGATAGACTAAAGAAAACCTAGAAAAATAAAATAAAAATCTCACTAGAAAGGAATCTAGTGAGTAGACCTAATAGAAATAAAAATTCAACCTAAACAATAACTATTCCCCGGCAACGGCGCCAAAAACTTGATTGCGTGGTTTTGTAACCTTACAACAGGTTTTACCTCTCGAGGGATCTCAAGAGGCTTACAACCCCACCAGGCAGTGTACCTGACCGATGTAGTATAGTGTAGTGGTAAGTACGGGGGATTGATCGTTCTCCACAGGGAATAGTGTTCGTTAGGTGTGAAAGGCTACTCTAATTAGGTCTAAGGGTTGAGGAAGATTCTTTTTATGTTTTTATAGTTTTTATGAAAGCAAGTAAAATCTCGGTTTTGAAGGAGTGGGCGGAATTAGTTGCTAGTCAACTAACCCAAATGACTACGAATGCAAATGAAATAAAATAACAAAAATGAAATGTGGTGAGAAACTTATGTGTAGAGAAATGTGTTTACTTAGATTTCCTTACTCCCTAACTATCTTTTACCGGTTAATTAGTGTGTATTAGTCGCGTGGATGACGGGTGTATTCCTTAATACCATTCGTGGGGTGGCGTACTTACTTCCCCAACTCTACAAGCTCCTACTTCACTCCTATGTCGAGCCGGCTAGGAAGCTCCTAACATGGGATCACTAGAATTCGCTCGTGCATTAAATACAACCATAAAAACCTTTAGTACGCGTTTGGTTCATGTTTCTTAAGACGTTCAAGCAAGTTACCGAATAGGAAGTTAGCCAGTTTTCTTAAGCCTAACATAGATAAACAATCATCCAATACAACTAACAACACACTAACAACCAATAATCAATGGCTAGGTTTCATTAGATCTAAGCAAACACAAGATAAAATTAGCCTAACATGTTAAACAAAAGACAAGCATAAGATAGAATCAAACAACACATAGACATATTGAATGATTAATTGATAACTTATCTTTCAACGAAACATGGAAGATCTCAAGGCAAAAAGCCCTGAAAAAGTAGCTAAAATCGTCTTAGGGTTTTATCCCAAAATTCCACACACTAAGCTCTCTCTAATGACAAAAGATTAGAAAACTATATATAGATTTTTGGATCTGACGGCGTCACCTTATGCATTGTGACGCCGTCACCTCGCCGCTTTTAGGGTTCCCGGGTGACCTTCTTGACGCCGTCCCTCTTTAGCTCTTCAAAAATCCATTCTGGCCTATCAAGGCTTGACGCCGTCGGATCATGAACGTGACGCCGTCCCCTTATGATTTAAGCCGTGACGCCCTTGATTTAGTTAAAGCGTGACGCCGTCAGAATTCTCATGCTAACTCACTGGCCCGTCATGAGTAAATTTCACATCCAACTTTTCTTGCCAAGGCATGACGCCGTCAAGAGATGATTCTGACGCCGTCAAAGGTAAATTTCAGCCGATTTTGAGACTTTGCCGTTTTCTTCACTTTAATGCTCCAAAAACGTCCAAAATGCCTCCTTTTCCAGATTTCTCCTCAAAAGTACCTAAAATGACAAAAGGAACGATTTAGGGCAATATTTGATCAAATAAATACGATTTCGGGCTTAAATGACCCCTTAAAAGCGGTACACTTTTCGCCTCATCAGTGGATGACGGGTGTATTCCTTAATACCAATCGTGGGGTGGCGTACGTACTTCCCCAACTCTACAAGCTCCTACTTCACTCCTATGTCGAGCCGGCTAAGAAGCTCCTAACATGGGATCACTAGAATTCGCTCATGCATTAAATACAACCATAAAAACCTTAGTACGCATTGGTTCATGTTTCTTAAGACGTTCAAGCAAGTTACCGAATAGGAAGTTAGCCAGTTTTCTTAAGCCTAACATCGATGAACAATCATCCAATACAATTAATAACACACTAATAACCAATAATCAATAGCTAGGTTTCATTAGATCTAAGCAAACACAAGATAAATCTAGCCTAGCATGTTAATCAAAAGACAAGAACAAGATGTAATCAAACAACACATAGACATATTGAATGATTAAATGATTACTTATCTTCAATTAAACATGGGAGATCCAAGGGTATAAAACCCTTAAAAATGGCAGAAAATTCGTCCTAGGGTTTCTCCTCACAAAGTTGCACACTCATGACTAAAAATTGAAAAACTATATATAGAGTTTAGTGGCTGACGGCGTCACGTTGTTGGAGGTGACGCCGTCACCTCGCCGTGGCTAGGGTTCCTGGATGGTCTTCCTGACGCCGTCCCTTTTTGATCCTCCAAAATCCGCTCTGGCCTATCAAGGGTTGACACCGTCAGAAATGTGCTTGACGCCGTCTCTCTTTAACTTAAACCGTGATGGCCTTGATCACCTTAAAGGGTGACGCCGTCAGACTTTCCATTGTAAAACTCTCTGGCGCGTCACGTGTATTTTGTCATATCCACCTCTTTTGCCAAGCCATGACGCCGCCAGGAGCAATCCTTGACGCCGTCAAGTGTACTTTTCCAGCAACTTTGAAGACTTTGTCGTTTTCTTCACTTTTATGCTCCAAAAACGTCCAAAATGCTTCCTGTTCCAGATTTCTTCTCCAAAGTACCTAAAATGACAAAAGGAACGATTTAGGGCAATATTTGATCAAATAAATACGATTTAGGGCTTAAATGACCCCCTAAAAGCGGTACACTTTTCGCTTCATCAAATAACCTTACACTTGAGATTTGCTTGTCCTCAAGCAAATGCGCTTTTATTCTAATCAAAATACAAGTTAGGGGTCATTTAATGCTAATATAAAAGTAATTACTACAAATAGTCGTTCCACTTTAATCATAATAAGCACGGAGATTACAAACTAGCACCTCACAAGTAGTGTTTAGATACTCACATCTCTCAGGTGTCATCAAAATAAATCTCATAAATGAAAATGGATAATATCTCTCACTACCTGTCATAGCAAATAGATTACCATAGGCTTTGGAAAGGATCGAAAACCTCCTCCACTAGGCGTAAGCACCTAAGATAAACTATCAAAGAGGACTTTTACATGGGTTATAAAGTGAGGTGTAGGGATATGATAAACACGGTTTTGTTGGATAAAGGATATTTTACTGGTGGCGAGTTAAAGATCTTGATTAATTACATGTACAATATGGCGTTGCTAAGCCAAGACTAGACTCGACTTAAGCTAAAAACAAAATAACAAAAACATAAAACAAACATAAAATGAAACGGGATGGTAGTCCGTATGTTTTTTCTACTTTTCATTTTCTCATTTTTTTTTGTATTTTTCCTTTATTTATTTTTTTTTTATTTATTTTTTCTTTTTTTCTTTCATACATTCTTGCCCTACCATCCAAAATAATACATCATAGGGGCGTTGCATTCCCCTTACACTTGAACTTTTACATAACTTTACAAATAACTATTCTAATGACTTGAATTAAGATAATCGAAACACTTGGAGTACTTTTAAAATATTTAGCACATATGGGGGTAATAATGTTGTTCTTCCCCATTACTCCATTACACTAGTACTTTACCCATGAGTCCCAATCGTCCCAAAACAATATGTACAAGGATATGACTCGACTTAGCAACCATGTAATCAATTAGATAATTAACTTGGGGTTTAAACAAATGTTGTCACAATAATGCACTAAAAATGAGTGCACACAAGGTAGGCTAAGGCGATTTGGGTGTACATTTAAGTGGGGTGTAAACAAATTCTTACTTTAAGTAAAATGCTTAAAGTTAGAAACGAAAAGATAGGCTCTGAGGAGTGTACTAGGGGTATCGTGTACTAAAAATGAGTAAACGCAAAGGGTGTGGGAGAATTACTTGACCAATGTAGCCAATGTAATTATAACAAAAACACAGGTGTAAAACAATGGGTTAATCCTAATGCCTCTTATCATGTAGTAAATCTAACTACACGAATGTAGTCTCACTTGTGGCCTCGAATGGTCCTAACGCAAGTTCTAGAATCTAAGTGCTACCGGTACACACATCATAGCATAAATGCTTTTCCTACCAATTCTAGGGGCGAACCTCACATATTTGGGGGTGGAAAATTTTTTAGTGGTACGGTTTTGTGCTAGTCATATAACTCCTATCCGTGAGACGCTCATTAAGATCAAAGTTTCACTCCTATATGTTGTAAAAAAATTTAAATTTGGCACTAAAATTGTCTTAACAGGTATTTCTCTCAGTTTTATTACACATCTACCATTAAACAAACAAAAATCAAGCGTAATAGCATTCTCTAAAGTATCGTACTTTACCCCCCCCCCCCCTTACACTTAAGATGAACATTGTCCCCAATGTTCAAATAACAAGATGTAAAAGTAAATAAGGTAAACGAATGAAATCAAATACTCCCCTGATTCGTTTGGTGGATAAAGAGGTAACATGGTTAGATCTTCTTCCAATAAAATGTAGAAGCTCCAAGACTAAAGCATCGCCAAAAGCTTGATTCCACATACATCTCCTTGTCCAAAATAACCTGTTAAACCTGAGAAAACAAACACGAAAACCTGCATAACATCGGCGGGATAAATCTATATAAGGATATAATGCTTGTGGAATGATTATTTTGCAGATTCCTGGAGTTTATAAGTTAGAGATTTAATAAAACCTTTTTATGAAAACAAAACTTTCAAAAATTTCAGAAAATTAAAACCTGACGCCGTCAGAAATGATCTGACAGAATTCTCATGTTAAGTTTCCGGAAAATTTCTGGAAAAACCTATACCTTACTTCCTGGAATTCCTGCAAAATATCATTATGACTCGATACAAGCATTTGACTCAAACAAATACTAATATGTATGTTAATTTATTATTGTTATGATTCATGTTCATTTGTTCTAATAAACCGATTTGGATTTCCCTTACACTTATCTTTTTGCAAAATACCTTTATATGTAATTAAGACGAAGTTAAAAACAAGATAAAGCATTTTCACAATTTAGTTTTGAACATGAATCAATAATAATAAAAATTAAACATACATACGGATACAAATAAAATCAAACAAACAAATAAATAAACACACAAAGCAAATAAAGCTTGGGTTGCCTCCCAAGAAGCGCTTTTCTTTATTAACGAGTCTTGTAGCTAGACTCAAAGTCCTTCTACCCTATGTAAGTGAGCTCGTCATCGAGGACGTCTTTAGGGTTAAGCTTGGATTGAAGTTTCCTATCGGTCCGCTTAGTACGATATATCTTTTCTAACCTCTCTCCATCCGGGTCATACAATGTCATCTTAATATGCCATGACCCATCTCCATCTTTGGGTGGTTTGTCCCAATCCCACTTATGATCATCGTCCTCACAAGTCCACTTATTCATCCCTAGGTTAATTGGCAAAACTCCTAGGAAATCAATTATCTTCCTAAAAACTAGAGGGTCTTCAAATGGATCCAATTCGGTGTCCCTAGCCAAGAGTTGTTCTACCGCATGTGTTCGGTTCACAAAGTCCTCCTCAAGGTAAAATGGGCGTTGGGGTCCTATGAAGTCTCTATCGATCCAAGGTCCATATCTAGATGGTCTCCTATTTAATTCTAACCAATGGGGTGTTGGTTCATCACTAGTATCATAGGCATGTTTCTTCACATCATAGACTGACCAAGTATCACCTTCTCCTACCGCTATCTTAGATTCCTTACAATCAATCATAGCACTAGTGGTCGCCAAAAATCCTCTACCTATCAACAAGGGGCATGTAGGGTCGCTAACCATATCAAGGACGTGGAAATCGGCTAAAATGGTTAGTTTTCCTATGTGTACTAATACGTCCTTGACTACTCCAACCGGGTAAGCAACACTCCCATCCACTAAGCCTATTATCACCTCGGTTTCTTCAAGTTTTCCTAGTTTTAGAGAGGTGTAGAGAGGTAACGGAAGTAGGTTAAGGCTTGATCCAAGATCGGCTAATGTGTCATAAGCCTCCGAATTACCGATCTTGCAAGGTAGAACAAATAAGCCCGGATCATCTAACTTCTTAGGTAGCTTGTTTTGAACAAAGGCGGTCCCTTTTTCGCCTAACTTGAGCTTCTTCTCATCCAACACATCAATAACCGGACTTTCAAGGTGGAGCTCCTTGAATTCATTGTCAAGGTTTTGAGTGGGAGGTGTCTCAACTATGTTGTTGACCAATTTGGATATCATAACTTCTTGGTCATTTTGAACGACTTGGGTTTGTTTGAAACACGAGCTCATGGAATTGACCGAATAATATTGTGGACAAGAACTAGGAGACGAAACCGATGAAATGGCGTTGACGTTTAGTTTCGGGTTCTTGACTGTGTTGCTAGGGAGTGCTCCCATTTCTCGGTCATTGAGGGCTTTCAACAAAGTGTCAATCTTATTGGTCATCTCGCTTTGTTTTTGTTTGAAATCGGCTTCAAACTTGGCCAAACGAGCTTCTTGAGATGCCATAAATTGAGACATCAATCCTTCAAAGTTATTGGTACTACCATAATTGTTGGAAGGATTGTTATTGAAAGTACGGTTCGAGTTGGAACCGCTTGATTGGAAACGATTAGGTGGGTTGGAAGAATTGGTTTGTTGTGCGTTTTGGTTTTGTTTCCACCTAAGGTTTGGGTGATTTTTCCATGAGGGGTTGTATGAATCACCGTAGGGGTTTGGCTCGGTTTTGAAAGTGTACCACTTGTCTCCCGCTCCGTCGGTACGCGAGGATGCGTAGTCCGCAAAAGCTTGTTCGGGGAGTTCCACGCAATCACGAGTGTCGTGGGGACCACTACATAATTCGCATGAAGAAGTGAGTTTGTTCACTTGGCTTGAAGGTTTAGGAGCCTCGTAGGATTTCATAAGAAACTTGACTTGGTCTTCAAGTTCTATGATCCTACGGTCGGAAGTGCTTGAATTGTTCGAAGGCAAAGATATTGCCTTGACCATTTTATTCAAATCACGGGGATCACTCCAACTTTCGTTGTCATAAAGAGCAAGATCTTCTAGGAGAGCCCATGATTGTTCCGCACTTAGATCACGTAGCTTACCACCGGCCGATTGGTCAATGGTTTGCCTCGTGGAGAGATTGATATGGTCATAGAAGATTTGGACTTGGAGCCAAAGTTCTATGCCATGGTGAGGGACTTTTTGGAGTAAGTCCTTGAATCGAGTCCATGCCTCGTAGAGGGTTTCGCCTTGACGTTGTTGGAACATCAAGATATCATTCCTTAGCTTGGTAGTTCTTCCTGGTGGGAAAAACTAAGCAAGGAAACGAGTGGTAAGATCATCCCAAGAGGTGATGGATCCTGCGGGTAGACGCTCTAGCCATTGACTAGCTTGGTCCCGCAGAGAGAATTGAAAGAGACGCAGTCGGGTCGTCTCTCGAGTGGCAACATCAAGGTCTATGGAATCAACGATTTTGAGAAAGTCCTTGAGATGTTGATTAGGATCTTCAGAACGAAGTCCATGGAATGCGCATCCGCTTTGCACCAACCGGATGGTGTCGGATCGCAAGGGTGTGATATTGGCTCCTTGAGTGAGCTCAATGGTGTTTCGATAGCCATGGTGGCTAGGACGGGAGTACTCTCCTAAAGTACGGGCTCTAGGAGGTGGTGGTTGTTGTGGTGGTGGGTTGTTGGGATTAAGGATATTACCATCTTCCATGATGTCGGATGGTAATGGTTACGAACAAAGAAACGAAGAAAAAAAGATAGACTAAAGAAAACCTAGAAAAATAAAATAAAAATCTCACTAGAAAGGAATCTAGTGAGTAGACGCCAAAAACTTGATGCGTGGTTTTGTAACCTTACAACAGGTTTTACCTCTCGAGGGATCTCAAGAGGCTTACAACCCCACCAGGCAGTGTACCTGACCGATGTAGTATAGTGTAGTGGTAAGTACGGGGGATTGATCGTTCTCCACAGGGAATAGTGTTCGTTAGGTATGAAAAACTACTCTAATAGGTCTAAGGGTTGAGGAAGATTCTTTTTATGTTTTTATATTTTTTTATGAAAGCAAGTAAAATCTCGGGTTTGAAGGAGTGGGCGGAATTAGTTGCTAGTCAACTAACCCAAATTACTACAAATGCAAATAAAATAAAATAACTGAAAATAAAATGTTGGTGAAAACTTATGTGTAGAGAAATGTGTTTACTTAGATTTCCTTACTCCCTAACTATCTTTTACCGGTTGATTAGTGTGTATTAGTCGCGTGGATGACGGGTGTATTCCTTAATACCAATCGTGGGGTGGCGTACGTACTTCCCCAACTCTACAAGCTCCTACTTCACTCCTATGTCGAGCCGGCTAGGAAGCTCCTAACATGGGATCACTAGAATTCGCTTGTGCATTAAATGCAACCATAAAAACCTTTAGTACGCATTTGGTTCATGTTTCTTAAGACGTTCAAGCAAGTTACCGAATAGGAAGTTAGCCAGTTTTCTTAAGCCTAACATAGATAAACAATCATCCAATACAACTAATAACACACTAATAACCAATAATCAATAGCTAGGTTTCATTAGATCTAAGCAAACACAAGATAAATCTAGCCTAACATATTAATCAAAAGACAAGAACAAGATAGAATCAAACAACACATAGACATATTGAATGATTAATTGATAACTTATCTTCAATGTAACATGGAAGATCTCAAGGCAAAAAGCCTTGAAAAAGATGCTAAAATCGTCTTAGGGTTTTCTCCCAAAAATTCCACACTAAGTTCCACCACTAATGACAAAAAATTAGAAAACTATATATAGACTTTTGGATCTGACGGCGTCACGTTATGGAGTGTGACGCCGTCACCTCGCCGCTTCTAGGGTTCCCGGATGACCTTCTTGACGCCGTCCCTCTTTAGCTATCCAAAATCCGTTCTGGCTTATCAAGGCTTGACGCCGTCAGACCTTGAATGTGACGCCGTCCCTCTTGAAATTATACCGTGACGACCTTGATCAGGTTAAAGCGTGACGCCGTCAGAATTCACATGCAATTTTCACTGGCTTATCATGAGTAAATTTCACATCCACCTTTTCTTGCCAAGCCATGACGCCGTCTGGGGAGGATCCTGACGCCGTCAAAGGTAATTTCCAGCACAATTTGAGACTTTGTCGTTTTCTTCACTTTTATGCTCCAAAAACGTCCAAAATGCCTCCTTTTTCCAGATTTCTTCTCAAAAGTACCTAAAATGACAAAAGGAACGATTTAGGGCAATATTTGATCAAATAAATACGATTTAGGGCTTAAATGACCCCCTAAAAGCGGTACACTTTTCGCTTCATCATAGACCTAATAAAATAAAAATTCAACCTAAACAATAACTATTCCCCGGCAGCGGCGCCAAAAACTTGATGCGTGGTTTTGCGACCTTACAACAGGTTTTACCTCTCGAGGGATCTCAAGAGGCTTGCAATCCCCACCAGGCAGTGTACCTGACCGATGTAGTATAGTGTAGTGGCAAGTACCGAGGGATTGATCGTTCTCTAGGGGAATAGTATCGTTAGGATTGAAGAACTACTCTAATAGGTCTAAGGGTAAGGGAACATTCTTTTTGTATTTTTTTATTTTTTATAAAAGCAAGTAAAATCTCGGGTTTGATGGAGTGGGCGGAATTAGTTGCTAGTCAACTAACCCAAATAACTACAATTGCAAATAAAATAAAATAACTGAAAATAAAAAGGTTGTGGAACTTATATGGAGAGAAATGTGTTTGCTTAGATTTCCTTACTCCCTAACTATCTTTTACCGGTAGATTAGTATGTATAAATTGCGTGGATGATGGGTGTATTCCTTAATACCAATCGTGGGGTGGCGTACGTACTTCCCCAACTCTATAAGCTCCTACTTCACTCCTATGTCGAGCCGGCTAAGAAGCTCCTAACATGGGATCACTAGAATTCGCTCATGCATTAAATACAACCATGAAAACCTTAGTACACATTGGTTCATGTTTCTTAAGACGTTCAAGCAAGTTACCGTATAGGAAGTTAGCCAGTTTTCTTAAGCCTAACATCGATAAACAATCATCCAATACAATTAATAACACACCAACAACCAATAATCAATAGTTAGGTTTCATTAGATCTAAGCAAACACAAGATAAATCTAGCCTAGCATGTTAATTAAAAGACAAGAACAAGATATAATCAAACAACACATAGACATATTGAATGATTAAATGATTACTTATCTTTAATTAAACATGGGAGATCCAAGGGTATAAAACCCTTAAAAATGGCAGAAAATTCGTCCTAGGGTTTCTCCTCACAAAGTTGCACACTCATGACTAAAAATTGCAAAACTATATATAAAGTTTAGTGGCTGACGGCGTCACATTGTAGGAGGTGACGCCGTCACCTCGCCGTGGCTAGGGTTCCCGGATGGTCTTCCTGACGCCGTCCCTTTTTGATCCTCCAAAATCCGCTCTAGCCTATCAAGGGTTGACGCCGTCAGAAATGTGCTTGATGCCGTCTCTCTTTAACTTAAACCGTGATGGCCTTGATCACCTTAAAGGGTGACGCCGTCAGACTTTCCATTGTAAAACTCTCTGGCGCGTCACGTGTATTTTGTCATATCCACCTCTTTTGCCAAGCCATGACGCCGTCAGGAGCAATCCTTGACGCCGTCAAGTGTACTTTTCCAGCAACTTTGAAGACTTTGTCGTTTTCTTCACTTTTATGCTCCAAAAACGTCCAAAATGCTTCCTTTTCCAGATTTCTTCTCCAAAGTACCTAAAATGACAAAAGGAACGATTTAGGGCAATATTTGATCAAATAAATACGATTTAGGGCTTAAATGACCCCCTAAAAGCGGTACACTTTTCGCTTCATCAACTGTGAAGCCTAAAAATGAAGCATAAGCTAAGAAAAGCCTAATTGCCTCAATCCTTGCTACTGGAGCATAAACCTCATCATAGTCTATTCCTTCTTCTTGTGTGTACCCTTGGGCTACTAATCTAGCCTTATTCCTAATCACTATGCCCCTTTCATCCCTTTTATTCTTGAAAACCCATCTAGTGCCAATTACCTTTGCATTCCTAGGTAAATCAACTAGCACCCATACCTTCTGAATCTTGAACTGAAGAAGCTCCTCTTGCATAGCTTCTACCCAGCTTGAATTATCTAAGGCTTTCAGAATGTTCTTTGGTTCATCTTGTGAGAGAAAACATACAAACAAGCAAGTGTTTGAAAACTCATGCTGTTTTGAAGCATAAAGGGCATCAAGAAGCCCTTGTTGGTCTGAAGACATCAGTTGTTGTCTTGTCTTTACACCAGATTGTACATCTCCAATCACATTATCTAGGGAGTGGACTTTGTGAATTCTTGTTTGTGGAGTAGAAGGAACTTGATAATTTGATGGATGATTGTTGAAATCTACCTCATTATCTGAGAATTCTGCTTCTTTCATTTCTGAAGGGCCAGCAGCAGAATCATTTGGCCTAATAGCAGAATCAGTAAGCTTAGCAGCAGAATCACCAGCAGGAACAGATACACTACAAGCAGGAACAGTTCTGTTTTCAGAATATGTTTTGTACCAGCGGCAGTATCTACTCAGCGTATTTTGCTTATCATTTCAGTATTTCTTCATGTTTCATTCTTCTTGTTTTGTACCATCAAATCTATGAGAATATAATTCCCAACAATCTTCCCCTATTTGATGATTACAAAACAAATACGTTCTTGTACGAATTTCCCTAGAAGAAGTAGAGAAATTGAGATAACTAAATCTCACAATGAATGAAACCATACTGTCTTCCCCTTAATCTATGCTATCCACCACATCTCTTCCCCTTTTTGTTATCAACAAATAGAGAATATTACAAATATGATCTTTACAACTACAAACTAATATTAATCAATAGTAGTAAGAATCAATAACTTTCCCTTGTGGTGTTGCACAAATACAATAAATGGTTATACATCTAAACATTTAAGCTTCCCCTAAAACCCATATGTTAACCATTTCGAATCTTCAATTCTGTAGGCTTTTATGACTTATGAAGAAAAACCAATCATTACCAACTTGTTGATGAAGCTGAATAAACCAATCTTGTGTCCTATATCTTGTACTAAAACTGACTTTGAACTTATACTAACACCATATAAGTAGATCGAAATCTCTTGATAAAATCCTCATCTTCAATGAGACACTGAGCACTACAAAGTAACTCCTTTAAGTGATAGTTAACTAGGTCTTCGTCCATCCTCCCCTTGACCTATGAAAACTAGATTTTAACAAGTCATCGCCATAATTATTGAAGCACAAACAAGTTATCTTTTCTTCCAAAGATATGACAAAACACAATTTTGAAAAATTCAACCTCAACTTCAAATAAGCAACAAATGACCTTTTTCACCAATAATAAATTGATAAACAAGCCTTTTTATCTTTTAAGAACCAACTCTCTTCTGTGTGTGATTCTTCCCCTTTGTGTGTGTAAACCAAGAAAGAAAAACCAAAAATTCGACCATACCTCAACTGTTTCTGCAGCAGTTTTCAACGATGCATATCTTACAACCTAAGGCTCAGATTGAAGATCCCTCCGGTGAGAATCTACCTTGAAAACTCATGTTGTTTTGAAGCATAAAGGGCATCAAGAAGCCCTTGTTGGTCTGAATACATCAGTTGTTTTCTTGTCTTTACACCGGATTGTACATCTCCAACCACATTATCTAGGGAGTGGACTTTGTGAATTCTTGTTCGTGGAGTAGAAGGAACTTGATAATTTGATGGAAGATTGTTGAAATCCACCTCATTATCTGAGAATTCTGCTTCTTTCGTTTCTGAAGGGCCAGCAGCAGAATCATTTGGCCTAACAGCAGAATCAGTAAGCTTAGTAGCAGAATCACCAGCAGAAACAGAGACACTACCAGCAGCAACAGAAATGCTACCAGCAGAAACATTTTGTTGTTCCTGAGTTCCATCTTCTTTGCTTTCATCTTCAACCCCTTCTTTAGCTTTGCCAAAAGAAGATTCATCAGTTGTTGAAGTTGATTCCACACTTGTACTTGACCATATTGGCATCCAAACATGATCTTGGTTTGTCTCCTTTTCTAACCTTGCCTCATCTGTTGCTTGTGAACCTGAAAAATTATTAGTTTCTGCAACAACAGGCACATAATTCATTGATTTGGTTAGAGTTTCAAGATCAAATAGCCATTTTGGTCCTTGACCTTCTACATTGGATTTATCTTCTAAAAACTCCACATGTAGATTTTCTTCTACAATCATAGTTCTTGTGTTGTATACTCTAAATGCTTTGCTATTAAGAGAATATCCAACAAAGAATCCTTCATCTACTTTACCATCGAATTTTCCTAAATGGTCTAAGGTATTGAGAATTGTCACATGACATCCAAAAGGTCTAAGAAATCCTATTGCAGGAGTTCTACCTCTAAAAAGTTCATATGATGTCTTATTGTGAGGCTGAATAACTAAAACTCTATTTTGAACATAGCAAGCAGTGCTAACTGCTTCAGCCCAAAAAGTTATAGGTAGCTTAGAATCAGCTAATATAGTTCTAGCAGCTTCAATTAGTGTTTTATTCTTTCTTTCAACTACTCCATTCTGTTGTGGAGTTCTAGCAACACTAAATTCTCTCCTAATACCTTTTTGTTTGCAGAAATCATCCATAACTCTATTCTTAAACTCAGTCCCATTATCACATCTAATGACTTTCACTTTCTTGTCTACATGGTTTTCTATCTGTGTAATGAATGTCTTAAGGATGCTTGTAGTCTCATCCTTAGTAGATAGAAAGAAAACCCATGTAAATCTGGTATAGTCATCAATTATAACAAGACAATATCTCTTATGCATTATACTACTTACTGAAACAGGTCCAAATAAGTCCATATGCAGCATAAACAATGATTGATTGATAGAGTTAAAAATCTTGGGCTTACAAGTGGCTTTGTGTTGTTTGCCTTTAAGACAAGCAATGCATGTTTGATCATTTTCAAATCTTTTGTGAGGTAAACCTCTTACCAAACCATTATTAACAATTTTATTTATGGTTTTGAAGTTAATATGACCAAGCCTTCTATACCATTTTATTGATTCATCCAATGTGGCCTTTGCAACAAGACAAGTTAAATTCTTTTTAGGAACAATGTTCTTCATGTCTACACTGTACATATTGCCCTTTCTAGGAATTCTAAGAAGTACTTGACTTTCATCAGGCATCTTAAAATCAGAAGAAAGTACAAGACATTTAGTCTCACAGAAAAGAACATTGTTTGTTTTGTCACACATTTGTGAGACACTAAAAAGATTATAATTTAGCTCTTTTACATAGAACACATCTTCAAAATCTAAATTTCCAGTTTTAATGGTACCTTTACCGGAAATTTTGCCACCAACACCTCCTCCAAAGGTAACATAGCCTCCATCTATTGATTGAAAATCTGAGAGATAAGACTTGTTGCCTGTCATGTGCCTAGAACATCCACTATCTGAGTATCCTTGATCCTCTTGTTGATCATTTGAATGTTCCTGCACATAAATGAGAAGTATTAGTTTCTTTTGGGGACCCAAGCCATTACTGACTTGGATCTGCCTCTTGCATCAATGTAATTTAATCTTTTAAGGACAGTTGATGCAACATTGGATTTAAGAATCCAACATGCTGAGGCCTTAACAGCATTTGCCCTGTTTCCCTTAGCAGCAGGAACTACATGCTTAGCAGCAGGAACTGCTAGCTTTGTAGTTGTTCCCTTTGGTCTCCAAACTTGTTTTTGAACCACTGCTTTTGTTTGAATGGGCCTTAGAACAGTCTTTGGTGCATGTTTGAAAAATGTTTTTGCACCCTTAGCTGTTGATTTTGGGTTAACAGTCATAGATGGTCGAGCAGCAGGAACAATTAGTCTAGCAGCAGGAACCATGTTTGAGATAGACTTATTTGAGACTGTTTTGGGTTTTGTTCTATTAACACTAGAACTAGAGTGAAAGTGAGTTTTAGGTGTTTGCCTTTTGTGGTTCACTCTATTGTTTTCATACCCAGTTACCCAATGGTTGCAGAAAGCTGCAAGATGGTCAAAACTACCACATGTATAACAAGCTTTGTTATAAAAAGCAAAGTCATCACCTAATTGGTTAGACTTGAGGTTGTTCCAATTCCTTTGGTTACCTCTGGGCTTGTTGGTGGTTCTATATTGCTCACAATATCTAACTGGTTGCCTAACATGCTTAATGTTTGATTTAGGCCTAGCAGTATTGTGTTTGACTATCTTAGGAACACTTGTTCCTACTTTCTTAACCACTTCAGGTTTAGACATAACCTGTTCTTCTTCATCACTATCAGTTGTGCAATCTTCAACAACTATAGCATCTCCTTTCTTAACAAAGGACACCTTGTCCTGATAAAGTAAAGTTTTATCTAAACTTTCACTTACTTTTTCTATCTTAGGACCCTCAGTAGACTTAGAACCATATTCCATTATTGGTTCTTGAAACTCAGCAAAGCCTGTGTGTGCTAGGTCAACACCTGGAGGTGAATGAACACCTCTATATGGTGGAGGAACAGATTTGTATCCTAAACCTGACTTAGCTTTATCAATTACTTGAGCTTCCCAAATCTTATTCATTCCTTCTGAGGCATGAGCTAAAGCATCTATAGTTATCTTAACATTTTCAGTTTTATTATTGGCTTCAGCTAACTGTTTACTTTGACCAGTAAGTAATTCATCTCTAAATGTTATTCCTCTTTTTAAAGCATTTAAGTCATTAGTAAACCTAGATTCATTGTCTTGAAAGTGTGCAATTTGTTTCTCAAGCACACCTATAGCTCTTTTATGATTACTTAAATTAGCTAAGGCAATAATTAGCTCTTCTCGCCTATTATCAGCTTTTCTTTTAAGTTCTTCATTATCTTTAAGAGCAGAACATGATTCAGAACATTTAGTTATGGAATTTACCTCTGAATCAGAGAAGGCCATTAGAGCAGTCTCAGTGGCCACAAGAGCAGCATTTGTTGGTGCTTCCTCTTCATCAGCCATGAAGCTCCAGTCATA
The DNA here is from genome assembly GCA_021014915.2 of Artemisia tridentata subsp. tridentata. Lineage (NCBI taxonomy): Eukaryota > Viridiplantae > Streptophyta > Magnoliopsida > Asterales > Asteraceae > Artemisia > Artemisia tridentata. The sequence goes on from CP139506.1 coordinate 378,057,493, forward strand.
GTTAACCCCATCTATGGCTAGCATAGCCCTTGGTTCTTCAACTGTGACTTCCTTCTTCTTCTCTTGCCTATACCATGTGCTTCTATTATCCTGCTTCCTTGGGTTTCTGCATTCTTTAGCAAAGTGTCCTAACCTATGACAGTTGAAACACTCCACTTTCTTCTTATCAAACCCAGCAGTTTCATTACCATCAATGGTAATCTGCTTACCAGTTCTCTTCCAGAACTTCTTAGCCCTCATGCTAAGCAAAGCAACCTACCATTTGATGTTCATTTCTTCCAAGTCATTATCATCCAACTGATCAAGATCTTCACGAGTTAGAGAAGAACCACTAGTTTGACTAGACATGAATACATAAAATGATGGATCTCCAAGTCCAGCAACATTCTTCTGTGAACTAGTAGAAGGACCACCATAAATAGCAGTAGAAACAATTTCAACTTCATCTACCTCTTCTGAGTTACTAATACTAGGAGATGACTGATTAGTGTCAATTATAGTCCAAGGAATTGCAAAGGAAATATGCAAAACCCGAGTCGTTTGTCCCGACGAAGATCGAATGGAATTTGTGTTCCCGGGACGTGATTCGTGTAGTGAATGAGAAAAAAGAGTGATTGATTTTGGATTACACTACTAATATTAAAATAACAAACAAGATAAACTAATTAAACTAAGCTAATGGAACAATTAAACTAAACATTTAACCTAAAAACGAAAATTGAATTTAAAAATTGAACGCGACGTAATATAAAAACGCGACTAAAATTGAAATGCTAAAATTTTAAGTCCTACAATTATGAAAATAATTTTCCTATATTCTAAATGATAAAAGAAAATTTTGAGAAAAAGAAAAATATTTTTTTGACTTTTTAATTATTTTTTATGAATTAAAAACTAATTTAAACTATTTAAATGATTTAAAAATATTAAAACAATTGGGAAAAATCTGGAAAATTCTGAGTAAATTTAAAATCAAATTTTTAATCTAGGAAAAATAAATTCAGAAAGTGAACAATCCTAAATAAGCTGTAACAAAGAATAAGCTAATGGGAAATAAGCTAAAAATAAGCAAAAACCGGCCAAAAATTTTCCAAAGCTCAGGACTGGTAAATTGAACTATTTTAAGCTTTATCAAACACAGAAATCTCAAATAAGCTCATGCAATAAGCTGTAAATCAGCTGCACAGTTCCATGTTTATGACAGATTTAGTGATTAATAGACTAAATTGCAGCTTAATTATAAACTAGTCCAAAGCTTAATTGGAAAATCTAATGGCAGAATCTAATACCTTATATAATAGACTACTTAAAATCCAAGAATGTCCAAAATCTAAACCACAATTGCTTGTCCAATCAGAGCTTAGATCAGATGGGTGCTAGACTAGACTGCTGATACTTATTTGCAGACATGAAAGGCCTAGTGAGCTACTTGCAGACTGATAAAAGTTAAACAGATAAGCTTCAAATTGAAACTAAAGCTCAAAAACCTAAAGCTTATGCTACCATCTATTTCTAAACTAATTATCTTGCAAGGGAATCAGCTAAATAAGCAGATAATGGACTATGGAAGGTGCTAGTTGGGACAGATCTGGTGCAGACCCAAATGCTAAGTGCAGATCTGTGAGAACATTTTTGAGCCTCAACTATGCTACAACTAATGAAACAGATTCAAATTTTGTAACACACCTAAATGCACTATAAACAATCTGAAAATACCAACAATAAGGGCTAGAGGGGATCAAGCTAATATAAAGCTTATTATGACATGTAAAATCCTAAAATTACTCTAATCAACTCACATCCATAAAATATTTCAAATAACCTCTAAAAATCCTTCACACAACTCAAGAAAGCTAAATAATACTGAATTGAAGTTCCTAAATAGGCACATGAACAGTGGAACAGTTTTTACCCATTTAAACCCATGATCCAAACACACTTAATTCAACTGCTATAGGCTTTTTAACTACTGAGAAGCAAATTTAAACTAAACATTAAGAACGAAAGATTCATCTAACACTTTAATAAGACTAAAGAAGCAGAAAACTAGAAATAGATCATTGAGATTACCCAAATAAACTGAAGAACAAGTGTTGACTTTCATTGAATTTTAATGAAAACATGAATTCGAATACAAACTGAGAACAACTGAAAAGAAGATTACAAATAGCTGCAACACTTAAACTAAAATAAGCATAATCTAATTCTATCCTACTCCTAAACCTAATTTCTAAAACTAAACTATCTAACTCCCTACCGTGAGTGAGGGTGGGGCTATTTATAGCCTTCAGTAGAATCTTCCAGGGTCTCTCTGAAGCAAACCAGTCCATTGATCCTTCCCTTGCTCTCCAAGCTTCAATCTCAGCCGTGGGATTAGATTTGATGAGGTGTTCCCTCCAATACAAGGCCTACACGTGTCCCCTTTAGTTGTCAGTCCCTTCTAGAACCTCCACATGATTGGGTAATTATTATAAGTACGAGGTAAATTGGGTACGGTGAATTTAGGGTTTGCCGTAACAGTGAAAATGGGGATGAATTTGGGCGCGTTTTGAGTGTGTGAGGGAGAGTATTTTTTTTTTATTTGACTGGGAGAGATTATAGAAAGGAGGGTTGACCGGATTAATATTTTTGGGTCGGGTTGGTTTTACATTGGGCTGGGTTTTGGAATAAGGTTGGATGGGCTGGATTAGTTTAGTAGGTGGGTTGGGTTGATTGTTTATTAATCCGGGTTTAAGGAAGTTTTAAGGGATTTAAGGTTTATTATTTTAGGGACTATTTTTGTAAATGCTGAAATCTCAAAGGACCAATGCTGCCATTTTTCAAAACTAAATCCAAGGGCTGAATTTGACAAACTTTGCTACTTGGAGGACCTTGGTTGACTATTTGACCATAATTTCCTTCCCCGGCTCCGGCTTTTAACCATCTTCCATTCCCGTGCTCGTTCTCCCGTATTTCTCGTGTCTTTTGTCGATTTTCTTGATATCCGTGCCTGCATATGTAAAAACACAAAAACACAATATATTTGGCATAACTGGTTAGTTTTTGGTCTACTTGGGTCCGGTTTTTGTCAAGAAAAGGTATGTGAATAAGCACATACCAATGTTCACAAAAGTGCCACATTCCCAGAACTAGGACTATAGATTCCAGACTTCTTTAGACTTTGTTCAACAATTTTGAAGTTATTGAACAAATCATTGAGTTTCATGGTTTCAATATCTGGCTTGTTCATCCAGACAACCACATGAGTATGGAACTCATCAGGTAGACTTCTCAAAAACTTCATGTTGAGATCTTCCTTTGCTATCTCAACACTCAATACACTTAGCTAACTGACAAGCTTATGTAATCTAGAAAACAACTTATCAAGAGATTCATTGCTATTTGAACTGAAATTTTCAAATTGTTGTTTCAGCAATGTCTTTTGTGTTTTCTTGGTGGTTTCATTACCACCAAACCATGCACAAATCTCTTCAAAAAGAGTTTTTGCATCTGGATACTTGCTAAAGGATAGCATCTGTTCACTAAGAATGGTCATAAGCAACAAGTTTCTTGCTTTTTGATCATTTCTCTTTTGTATCCTTTCTTCATTTGAAACTGGTCCAGTATTTCTTTGTCTTACTGTTTTGCCTTCAACGATAGCATCTGAATAGCCTAGTGAAAAAGAATCACCATACATAATGATATCCCAAAGAGCATAATCTTGAACCATAAAATATTGCTCAATTCTCAACCTCCATAACTCAAACTCATTTTGTTTGATCATGGGCAACTTTGCAGCAACATGTGTAGCAGTATCTTGAACATCCATTTCTCAAGCTTCTTCTTCTAAATCAATAATATCAGCCTTGCTCTGATACCACTTGTTAGGATTCGTCACACGGTTAAGGTGGTTAAACCTTTTGTTCTTTGTGTGTATGATATATTGAGTTAATATGATTAAGTATGCGGAATCTACTTAATCACACTTAGAAGGTTATTTGTGTTATGGAAATGGAATAGTTATGTTTGTTATATGATAATGAACAATGAAAGATTAACACCAAACGATTCAATATTATTAATGATAATAATACAAGTGATCTTGAGATATCACTAGGGTTACAACCTTGAATCTTAAGTTTCTATATGTTGTGATATTGTTGTGTTTGTTCTAGTTCTAACAGTTATGAAAGTTCTAAGTATTTTAACAATATCAACTTCTAACTTATCGACAAATAATATCAAGTCTAAGATCTTCTTTTATAGTCCAAGAAGATCTTTACAATATTGCTTAAAGTCTAGTCGAACTACTTGCTAACTTATCTTGAGTGTGTCAGTACATAAGATACAACATGTATCTGTGTACACAGCTTGTTAACTAAGCACATGGGGTAAGATATTATCTACCGTATATTGTTGACCAAAATAAATAATATCTTTTTCATACTTATCCATCTAGCAGCAGCAATGAGTTAATGCTAGCAACAGGAATGAGATAATGCTAGCAGCAGGAACAGATGCACTAGCAGCAGCATCAACCAGCAGCATTATCATTAGTAGAAACAATACACTACCAGCAGGAATGAAATGTACTACCAGCAGGAACACACTTGTAGTATTTCCCGATTCTTGAACTTCAGAATATTTAATTCCCAACAGTAAGTATATATAATAAAATATAGTTTTATATATACAAGTTTTGATTACATTATAAGATATTCATTAAACTATTATACATGTATACAACATCTGTAGGTTAGTGTGAATAAGGCATCAAATGACTTATTATAGCAACTGTTTGTGTGATTAGTGAATAAAAAATATATTTAGCGAATCGTTTAACATATTAGAGCATTTGCGTATATGATTAGGATAGAAATTGATAATGGTTAGTGCATTGTTATAAATATTAAGGAATCAATGTGTGTTTAGTGTTTATGTTATTGTTGAACATAAAAGGGCATCTGTTTGGTTTTTTAGTGCATCTATGGACATATTAGTGCATCATTAAGTATGGTTATTGCATATATTTGGTAATTTTTTTAACAAATTTTGTGGGATGGTGATTCGTGTTTTAAAGCTGACAAGGCAGGAAGAACATTTTAAAACAAAGATGGAGGAGATGCTTGCATATTCCATGCGCCCGAATCTTGGCAAAGTCAATCTGGTAATTCATTAATAAACATTACGCTTTATTAGGTTAAAGATGCATGTATAAATAAATGTAAAAATGGTGTTTAACAGAGATGAATATGAAACAGGTGTTTTTTCCAATCACAAAGGCAGGGGAGGAGCTTAACTACTACTATCTAATTGTATATAATTTAAAGACTGTGGAAGTTGATATACTCGATAACATGCATGATGAAAGTCAAGTCATACGTAAGCGATACAGGGACATTCCAAGTTCATTGGTAGGTATTACAAAATGTTTCAATATTAGTGCATCAAGTATATAAAAAAGTGCATCTAAATGAGTTATAATTGCACTGACTGTTTATTACATGACAGACAAAAGCATTCGCATTTTACCTATATTCAGTGAAACACGCCAGTGCATTCAAGATGTTAACAGCAAAACCGCAAATAATGAAGATGGAATGGGAAACAAGATCGAATCATGTAGATCCTGGAATATTTCTCATGCGCCACATGGAAACATATGCTGGAAGGAAAAAAGGCATTCACTTCAGGATTAAAAAAGGAAGGTAAAATGCAACATAATCAACTACTCGGGCTTCAGAAAAAGTACGTCGTAAAGATGCTGATGACAGAGCTGAACGACAAGAGAGAACAGATGGAAACTAAGTTGAAGAAATATAGAAACTTAAACGATGCTCAGAAGAATAATCTCCATAAAACAACATTCCAAAGGCTTCAACCAAGGGTGACAAAATATTATGAAGAACATGAACGAAAATAAGGAAAAAGTGGAGCTTTCTAAACAAGCCTATTCGTACAAACAATATGATGTAATGACTTATATGTATATCTTGTGCTTTAATCTTTGAACGCAAATAGTTCATGGAGAGTTGGAGGTTTCTATTGTTGTGATAATTTTGTTAACGTTTAAGGATAATGCTGCTGCTCATACTTTTGAAACTATGATTAGGATATTCTGGTATTGCATTATTGTTGTTTAGTAAAAATAAAATGATTCCAATAAGAACATAATTGGTATTGTTTTAGTGTGTGAATGTTTAACATTTGGGATACTCAATTCACACGTTCCAACCTTACAATTATCCACACTTATTTGCAGGTCACATCGGCCCAATGTATTGTGGATTTAGGGTTGAAAGGCAACAATTTGCAACCATTCTTTAAAACCCTTTTTACGCTATACAAACATATGTCAATGATAATTATAAGTCATGCCCGCCCAAGACCATCTTTCAACTCAATGTTTATCTTACCTCGCTTCTTTGTGCCCATTAGATCACATCGTAGCCTAATCCCCGCCACTTCCTCAGTTGATAAGCACTTAGCAACTGCCTATAATTTTAGGATACCTAAACTTAATAAATACTATTATGACAGCAAATACTTTTATTTTATAAAAAATTGCTATAATAATTATAAGACATGCCGGCCTGAGGTGTATATCAACGATAATTATAAGTCATGCCCGCCCAACGGGCGGGCTTATATACCCGCCCATCGGGCGGGCTTCGACAACTAGTATATATATATATATATATATATATATATATATATATATATATATATATATATAGGGGCCCTTTCTTTTCAGAACCACCTTATCTGCAAGAACTGCGAGAACCACTTATGTACTCCTAATAATGCATAGTGTGTAACATATCAATGCAAAATGACATTTTTTTGATATTAAACTTTTTTTATTTAATTCGAAAGGGTAAAAAAGTAAAAGAAGTTTTTTTTTTTTTTTCTTTTTTTTTTAAGAAATGTTATTTTTCAGTTTTAGTGCATACATGTTTTTAAGCTAGCATGTTTAGTGCATATATGTTTTCTTTAAGATGATATATTTATAGATTTAGTGCTACAATATATAATTTCAGAAATAGTTAGGTGCATATAGGTTTTTTATTTAATGAAATTTATAACAAACTAAGAACATAAATGTCATACACAAATTTCGATATCGATTAAAACACAATTAAAATACAAATTTCTCAAAAGCATAAATACATGAATCTAATCGATCTATACACGTGAGCACTAATAAATATTCAACACAAAATGGACATATGTGCACACGCAAATGTTATCATCACTTTTAGAAGTCGGCCATATATGCACACGCGTAGCCGTCAACATTTTTTCAAAAGTCGGACATATATGCACACCCATAGCCGTGAACATTCTTGTAATTACACCTGATACAAAGAAAAGTACAAAAATTAGCAAAAATAATTTTATTAAAACATACATGTTTTAAGCATCCCGTTTATAAGTAATCAATTTCTAAAACACACCTGTTTTAAAACATACATGTTTTGAACATCTATGCATCCATTTATCCTTGAATCTATATTAACCTTAAAACATATATACACGTCAAACACATATGCACCATTATAACATATGCTTAATAATGAGATCACTATGTACATAATACATTGCTTCGGAGTGATTGCTCTAATGATCTCACACACCAGATTAAGCAAATATTCAAGTAATATAGTAAAATTTATATTCTCCAAAAGCAAATACTAATTAACATCAAAGCAGACACAATTGAACAACATCTAAGATATAAATATTACCGGAAAGCGTGCTAATTCCATAAAAATATTATCGTAACATCGTCACATACTAGCATACTAAAATATTAGTGATAACGTACCAGATAGGTATATCCATGTTGTTTCATATATAGCTGTTTCAAAAATGACATACATGTTTTGAACATCTATGCACCCATTTATACTTGAATCTATATTAACCTTAAAACATATATACCTGTTTTGAAACATACCTGTTTTGAAACATACATGTTTTGAATCTATATTAACCTTAAAACATATATACCTGTTTTGAAACATACCTGTTTTGAAACACACAAGTTTTGTTTTAGGTTATAAATTTGGTTTTTTTTTTTTGTTTTTTTTTTTTTTCCAACAATCGAATATTCAAGACTATACATTTGTTTTAGGCCTCTTTATTTTTAAAATAAAGAACGGAACATTTTTTATTTCAAATGAAGTAACCACTACCTTGAGAAAAGGAAACCTTGTAGAAGAATCAAGTAGAACAAGAACATCAGATGCATATGTATAACTTCATTTCCATGTCCCATCCGACTTTTCCAAATCAATTGCTTTATTAATCCACCCACAAACCAATTATTTTCCAAGATTATATCCCCTTTTTTTACAGATCTAAAACCATATTTTCCATATCTATTTTTTTTTTCCCAAATCGAAACTAATTTTTCGAAAACACAAAACTCAACCTACTTAACTAAAAACAATGAATCAATATAAAAGAAAAAAAAAAGTAAACCAACCTCATAACAAGCGTGTTTATTAAAATAAGCATGATTCAAAATGGTCGGTGCGGGTGGGAACGAAAGGTGATGAGAGTAGCGGCTAATTTTTTTTTTTTTTTTTTTTAACTGGAACAAATCGATCGGTTATAAAGGGCAAATGTGGGTACGATACAAAGAGGCCAGAGGGTTGGTCGTGATTTTATGATGACATAAAGAGGCGGTGGCACGGATATTGGGGTGGCAGTTTTTAGGGTTTACAGAGAGAAGAGATAAGTAAGGAAGAAAGAGATAAAAACCAAAATGATTTAGATCCATATTTAGAAGACGGTTTAAAAAAGAGTGGGATGAAATTCCAATGGTACCCTTTTAGATTTATAAATAATGGTCTAATCTTTAAGTTAATTACATTAATGGCACAATTCTTTATAGCCATTGATCACACAATCTAATGGTCCATAAGAGTTCTCGCAGTTCTCGCAGTTAAAGTGGTTCTGAAAATAAAGTTACACTATATATCTATAACATATATATAACAGGATGTATATGACATCATCAATGACATGGAATACCACCTCATCATATTTTTATTCCATGTCATCACAATGAGGCCACGTAAGCAGTATTTTGCATTGTGAATTTCGGGATTTATTTGTTCAAAAATTCATTATCATGGATTCGAACATGGGTTTGTGAATAAGTGCTAATCACATATTAACCACTGCACTAACACAATGTTTTGTATTTGTTTTGCAAACTAAAATCTATAAACGCAAGGAAGGATAGACACTTATTTGGGAAGCTTAACTCGAATAACATAGCTATTACAGTTTGATTCATATGAGGATACTTTTAGAATGGATTCTATGATATCTTTTATCTCCAAAAATAGTTTACAGATATCTATAATTCACGTAATTGTAGCTCTAAATTTTGCACTATATATACATCATTAACTTCGGATCTACATAGCAACCCTAATCAAAGATGCAGCGGCAAAGACATTCTGAAAGGCTTTCAAAACGTAATCAAAACAAAAGTTCTGAAAGTTGTTTGAAAGGTTTTGTGTTCTTGATTAATTTGATTACATATAATTTGTATTTAATTAATGATACACTTATGAATATGAATCGTATTGTGAATTAAACATTGATTATTTGTTCATGAATATGAACCATATCATGAACTGCATATATATTGTTGAATGGTATGTTATTAAAAAGCTTAAGCAGTAGTAAGTTTAAATTAACAGTACTAACTTTAAAGTTAACACTGCTATAATGAGTTTTAGGAACAGTGCTAAATTTCAAGTTAGTACTGGCGTGACATAATTGCTAAAAGGAACACTACGTGTATGATTGGGTTTTCAGACGTCATCAACAACTGTTTGGGTACAAAATTCCAACACCAGCAAAGGAGGCAACCAACACCATTATATTCGATTAAACAGGTAGTTTGTTAATTAACGGTTAAATATGCATGGTTTTAAACATATTAAACATTCATTGCATAACTCATATTTATTGTATAAGCATGATTCATATATATTTATTGGATTAACAATTAATTACATTTTAATTTACATTGTTGAGTGAAGCAGCAAGGGATAATCAGGAGAATAAAAGCATACAAGGTATTTTATCAGTTATATAAGTTATTAACTACTTTATATTTTTAAAAATCACATAAAAATAAAGTCTCTTTAATAGATGAATTTTTTAGAGTGACATTCATTGAAGTAGATCTAGAAGTCATAGTTGAGATTTCATACTGCTACGACAAAATTTTTCAAAAGGTTAGTACTGCCAGTTAAAAATTTAGTACTGGTATGGATATATTTGTACTGCTGTTGAAAGGTTTTGTGTTTTTGATTAATTTGATTACATATAATTTGTATTTAATTAATGATACACTTATGAATATGAATCGTATTGTGAATTAAACATTGATTATTTGTTCATGAATATGAATCGTGAACCGTATCATGAACTACATATATATTGTTGAATTGTATGATTGGGTTTTCAGACGTCATCAACAACTGTTTGGCTACAAAATTCCAACACCAGCAAAGGAGGCAACCAACACCATTATATTCGATTAAACAGGTAGTTTGTTAATTAACGGTTAAATATGCATGGTTTTAAACATATTAAACATTCATTGCATAACTCATATTTATTGTATCAGCATGATTCATATATATTTATTGAGATTTCATACTGCTACGACAAATTTTTTCAAAAGGTTAGTACTGCCAGTTAAAAATTTAGTACTGGTATGGATATATTTGTACTGCTGTTTGAAAGGTTTTGTGTTCTTGATTAATTTGATTACATATAATTTGTATTTAATTAATGATACACTTATGAATATGAATCGTATTGTGAATTAAACATTGATTATTTGTTCATGAATATGAACCGTATCATGAACTGCATATATATTGGTGAATTGTATGATTGGGTTTTTAGACGTCATCAACAACAGTTTGGCTACAAAATTCCAACACCAGCAAAGGAGGCAACCAACACCATTATATTCGATTAAACAGGTAGTTTGTTAATTAACGGTTAAATATGCATGGTTTTAAACATATTAAACATTCATTGCATAACTCATATTTATTGTATAAGCATGATTCATATATATTTATTGTATTAACAATTAATTACATTTTAATTTACATTGTTGAGTGAAGCAGCAAGGGATAATCAGGAGAATAAAAGCATACAAGGTATTTTATCAGTTATATAATTTATTAACTACTTTGTATTTTTAAAATCACATAAAAATAAAGTCTCTTTAATAGATGAATTTTTTAGAGTGACATACATTAAGTAGATCTAGAAGTCATAGTTGAGATTTCGTACTGCTACGACAAAAATTTTCAAAGGGTTAGTACTGCCAGTTAAAAATTTAGTACTGGTATGGATATATTAGTACTGCTGGATAGACGTTAGTACTGGGCCGAAATTACAGCTTTATTAAAATAGCCGTTGAGGACTATGTTAATATTCTTATTAATATTTATTTATCTTAAGGGTTTACTTTTTGAATATTTTTAATTTTAATATCTTATATTTTACCTTTATTGAATCAAAAATTGTCTTTTACTTGAAGTCGGTCCAATAGAAACCCTAATAAGTATTTCATAATATCTCAATTCACTTTCTTCAACCTACTTTCTAACCTAAATTACTTTAATCCCAGCAGTCAAATCAATAATTTACTAACAATCATGGCTACTTTAACCTTTGCCGATAAACACAACATGGTAGCTTATTTGGAAAAAGCAGAGGATGCCACCAACTTCCATCAGATAGTCGACTTTTTAAATGGTTCTCACATAAGGTATTCTTTAACATTAAATCCCACTATATATGTCTCCCAAATCAAAGAGTTTTGGCAGACTGCTACTGTCAAAATATTTAAAATGGTGACACCGAATTAACTGCAACAATGGATGGTAAATCTATCGTTCTTACGAATCATCAATCAGGCGGCATCTCCGACTGAATGATTCAAATGGTATTAGTTCTATGCCAAATACAGAAATTTTTGAAACTTTAACCAGAATGGGGTACAACATTCGATCACAATCTTTAACTTTTCAAAAAGGTGGGTTTGCCCCACAATGGAGGTTTTTAATTCACACCATCCTTCACTGTCTCAGTCCTAAGAAAACCTCATGGGAACAGTTCAGTAGCAATATCGCGACTGCTCTCATCTGCTTGGCCACTGACAGAACTTTCAATTTTTCTAAACTTATCTTTGAAGGCATGGTTAAAAATGTTGATAGCAAATCAAAAAATTTGATGTATCCCAGGTTCATACAAAGTATTTTGAACAAAGTGAAACACCAACTTCTTCCTCATAAAAATGTTTATCCCACACCCAAACTTTCCCAAAAACTTTTCAGTAATATGAAAATGTCCTCAAAATGGTATAATGGGGAAGATGTTCCTTTATTTGATTATATGCTACAGGTACAGGGTGAAGGATCAGCAAGCTCAGTTGATCCCCATCACACACCCACAACACCAGAACAATAACCTTCACAACCAAACTCATCGCCAGATATGTCTATATCCAGAGAGGGCTCTGTTGTTCCTCAGCACGGAGACCCTACAACTCCCCATGTAATAGATGAGGCTGGCTTTGTCAGTATAGAAAGGGCTGCTTCTACTGTCTCAGGTTTAGAAGCTGGGCAGGACAGAAGTAACGTACATAAGACCCAAACTATGGCAACACTAACAGTACCAAGTTCCTATGAACCCAGTACTATTGGTGCAATCCCAAGCCAACATGAAATATTGGGTGGCTCAGAAACTCACCATATGGTGGACTATGAGTCTGTGCCCCATGATGCACCTCTCTATGAGGGTAACACATCAGGGAGTGCTGAGGGCAGACAACCACTTAAGGTATTGATGGAAACATGTACAAAATTGTCCCAGAAGGTTACTGTGTTGGAGTCTGATTTCACTTCTCACAATTCAAAATTATTTGAGAAGGTTACTACTTTGGAGGCTTATCTCACTTCTCACAAGAGGCTGTTTAGCAATATTTATAAAAAAATTGGTGCATAAAGTCAAGAAATTGGAACAACAGGTCAAGACACTTAAAAGAAAGAGGTCAGCTTACATGGCGGCATCTACTGAATCAGCTTCTTCATCAAGCTCATCAGATGGTCAGGGTGCAGATAAAGGTGAGGGATCTTCCAAACAGGGAAGGAAGATTTCCCAGATTGACCAAGATCCAGAAGTTTCTATTGTTCAAGAGCATTATGAGACTCGGTGGAGACAAGAAGATCAGATGGATTATGATACTGCTCAGTTTGATAAAGGTACTGGTGGATTTGTTGAAGGTACTGCTGTGTCACAGCAACGTACTACAAGTGTTAAAGATACTACTAGCTTGCAGAGTTTAATGGATGCTAAGTATCAAGGTACTGCCAGTGCATTTTATACAAGAACACCAAGGAAATCAAAGGCATACAAGGGAAAAAGTATAATAACTGGGCAAGAACCATCAAGAAAATTGTCAAATAAAGAGAAAGCACAGCTAGAATTGGTTGCTGATGAAGACAGATCGATGGAAGAGTCTAGATTGGTTGCTCACATGATGGAAAGAAAGTTACAAACAGAGGAGGAAGAGAAAGCTGCTCATGAAACTGAGGAATTTAAGAAGCAAGAAATTGAAGGAGAAAAACAGGATGAATCAGTTCCATTAGCAGTTTGTGATGATCAAGAGCAAAGACAGACAGAGCAAGTTCATGAAACTCAAAGGAGACAAATAGATTTTGATGAAGAGGGTATTGGTGGTGGAAATGGTGGTGACATGGATATTGATGATGATCAAGCTACAGAGCATGTGGTTATTGATGAGGGTACTGAATTGGTAAATCTTGAAGAGTTCCAAGATGTTCATGATACTGCTCAAATATCTCAAAAAGCTACTGCTGGCGTAGAGGTAACAGTACAAACTGCTGGCATGGAAGAAGGTACTGCTGAGTCTTCAGATTATGAAAGAAAGAGAACAGAAAAAGGAAAGGCACCAATGACATTAGAGGAAGTTGAGCAAGAAGCTGAGCAACAAAATAAAGTTATGCCAAGAACACAAGTTCAAATGGATTTGGATAAAACATTGGCAAGAAAGGTTTATGAAGATGAAGTTGAATGTTTTGTGGAGGCCCAGAGATTGGAAAGGGATAAGAGTAGCTTCAGATGCTATTGTGGCACAACAATCACGTGAAGAGAAAATACAACAATTGGTTGTTTATGATCCAGCTGTGAGGGGAAAGGCTATAGAACTACTTGCAAATGAAAGCCTAACTGTTGAAGAAAGGTCAGCTATGCTTGATGATTTTATTAAATCAAGGAGTTCTGAAGAAGCCTATAGTGAGGTGATGCAGACTATTAGACAAAATCAAGGTAAGAAGAGAAAGAGAACCCAACAAAGGTAGAAATCATCAAAGGGATGAAGATGTATCTTAGGAATCAAGCTGGGTGGAAGGCAGTTCAGTTGAAGGGAAATCACATGAAGAAATTGAATTGCTGTATTACAATGCATACAGAAGAGCTCATATTAAATTTTCTATGGACCAATATGAAAGATTACCAAAAAGGCGTAAGACTGCTGGGAAAGAACAACCTGGGATGGTGGAAGCACAGGCAGAAAGGGTACAATTATCACGAGAGCAGGTGAGCAAAATGTTAGTTATAGTGCCAGAGATTCTACATGTTGATCCACTTCAAGCTAGACATCCAATAATGGACTGGGATATTTACATAGACAAATTTGGAAAAGCTTGGAAGGTTACTAGATTTGGTGGAGAGACAGCAGTGTACAAGAATTTTGAAAAATTTGCTCAGAGCTTTTGATAGGGAAGATCTGGATACTTTATGGAGATTAGTCCAAGATAAGCTCAAAACAAAGAAGGACCTGATGTGAAAGAGCAAGAGCTTTGGGTTGAATTCAAGAGGTTATATGAACCAGATCCTACAGATGTTTATTGGAATTTTCCTTGGTATGATCTATCTACTGTATGGGAGTTCTTTGGTACCTGCAATGTTCATCATTTGTCAACACAAGATGGAGTTGATATCTTTATGTTAGCTGAACTGGAATATCCATTAAGTTATGAAGTACTTGCAGTGATGATTTCTTCAAATATCAGATGTGAAAAACATTCTGAAGTAGTTCAAAATCTAATTCAGAGGATATATGATCAGTTTGAAAGGAAGAGACACAAGCCCTGAAGAAGAAAAGAAGGTGAAGTGTTTGGAAGTATCCCCCATCATCAAAGCTGGAGTAAGAAACAATAACTTTACATATTTGTATTGTGTACAAATATATTTATACTACATGTATGCTAAAAGTG
The DNA here is from genome assembly GCA_021014915.2 of Artemisia tridentata subsp. tridentata. Taxonomy (NCBI): domain Eukaryota; kingdom Viridiplantae; phylum Streptophyta; class Magnoliopsida; order Asterales; family Asteraceae; genus Artemisia; species Artemisia tridentata. The sequence continues at coordinate 378,072,828 of CP139506.1, forward strand.
AAAAATAATAACGTGGCTATTTCTGGTTTGTTTAATAAACAACGTATATTGTGTACAAATATATTTATACTCCATGTATGCTAAATTTGAAAATAAGAGCATGGTTATTTTTGTATGGTTTAATAAACACCATATATCTGTTTAAATAATATAAAAAAATTCTGGCCCAAGAAATCCAGTCCAGTAATAACCATTGCGAGTCAATGAAAAACTATATAATGGGTAAAAGTATACCATCCATCCACATATATTCCTCCCATGGCATCATCAAACTCTAAAACCTTTCAAGGTACAAACTCACATGCGCCTCACAATGATTCACAGTGCGAATATCAAACCGTTCTTAAAAAAAAATTGTGACACAACCAAAGATGGAAGATGGAGTACGTGATCGTCACGATAAAGAGCCCAATACTAAGGTTGGACGATGCATTGAGCTTTCTTGCATCAGTTTTTGAAGAAGGTGGACCTTCTCAAAGTAATAAAGGTATCACATATAAGTTTTTTCATATTTTTTAAATCAATATATGTTTTCTATTAAGTTTATTAGTCCATGTACACTTGATTTAGTAGATCAGTTAGACGAATCTATTTTCCTCAACTGGCTTAAACTAAATGTTGGAGATCCTCACGAGTCTCAACAAGTTCTCAACGCTGTTAAGTCGAAGATCCTAAAAGCAGAAGCTATGATTAACGAAATACGCGAGATGGGTCATGAGGTAACTGATAATTACTTTGTGGATTTAAACTTATTCAGTGATGAAGATTGAAGATTCATTATCTTATTAGTAGTCGTTGTTCACAAGTTTAGTTGCTTTAAGTTTAAATAATAAATGAATTACTTTGATTTTCATGATTTTCAATCATTTTTTGTTGGTTAATCCATGAAAGGTTTATGTTATAAAGTGAATTTCGGCAGTACAAACATTAGAGTTGGTACTGCTGTTTGTGTTATGGAATTATATGGTTTTGAATTTAATATTGATTTTTAATACATTGATATTGTGTGATTGATAGCTTACATGAATCGTATTATGATATAAAGTGAATTTCGGCTGTTAAATATATTATCTTATAAATGTTTTTTTGTTATTTATTTAATTTTTTTATATATGGTGTTTCACTATTTTAATAAATGCAAATAATTCAATTATTTTATACTCTAAATATATGATATGCGCACATCATTCCCGAATATAAGGTTATATTTAAATCAAGTAAATAAAATTCGTTTCATACTTATCGAATGGTACTATATTGTTAACATATATACTATTATATAGTAATAGATAAATATGGTATACCGAATTTTGTTTAAATTTAAAATATTTCATTATAGATTATACAACTTTTCACCATCTATAAATGTTAATTCCATCTCACAATCAAATAAACATCTACAAAGCTTTCCCAACTTTCGTTTAACCAAAAAAAAAAAAAATTCCAATGGGTCGTGAGTTTTTTTCCCATCAAAGTCGGCAAACAAACGCCCAAGAAGTGGTTCCCCACCAAAAGAACCCTCGTCAGATTCAAAAAGAGTCCAAGGGGTTGTGAGGTATTTTCTACCAATACGGTATATTGCTCAGCTTAGGCGACTAATAGCAGTGATGGAAGCAGAAATCGTACGCGACGAACAAACAGTATTGGAATGTAAAGAGGCCATTGATCAACGAAGGAAAAAAATATTAGAGTATCAAGAGAGGATAAACAATATTAAGAAACAAGTGGATAATTATTATTGTTTGTAGTTTCCTTCGTATCCAATAATATTTCTTAATGTCTTTTTTTTTTTTTTTTTTAAACGTTTAATGTTGGTAGATTTCTGACTACATCCATAGGATTTTCAGTTATCTTTGAAATTATTATCAATTTATTGCTTTGCATCCAATGTATGGGTTAAATAGTTACATAGTTGATTAATTGAATAGGCATCATTGTTGATGAAAAATATAGCAGTGCGAATTTTAAAGGAGCAGTACAAACATTAGAGTTGGTACTGCTGTTTATGTTCAGCTTATTTATGCCTTATTTAAAAAGTTTTAGAAAAATTGCATTCATAAAAATAAGCCTATCTCGGCTTTTTAATAAGACAATTAGTAAAGAATATGATATGTGGTCTTATTATGAAAATTATATTAGGTTTGTTAATGCATAATGTCGAACAGTATTAACCTCTATACCAAGCAAATTAAAAAGATAGCGATATTTAAAAAATATATATATATTATCTTTTAAATTCATCCTAATTTATTGAATGAAGATTGTATTTTGGAATATAAACAGTTTCCTTTTTCTACTATTTAAAACAACACGACTTTACAATGATTATAAATACAATCCTTTAACAAACAACTCCTATCATATTTTCATTGTTTAATTATATTTTGATATCAAAGTAGAATGGCTTCATCATCTTCAAATACTGATTCAAATAAACAAAAACGTGAAAGAGATACTCATCCTCCTTCTATGCCTTCAAAATACCAAATCTTTGGCATCTTCGAAGCTACTTGGAAAAAATGTAATTCTGGCCAATTTGGAACAGAAAAAGCTCTTATTTAACTTTATAATAATCATATCAAAAGGCTTGAAGAAAAAAACAAAGAAGATGAAGTGATTATATTGGTGCATCAGAAGAAGATTGAAGATCGTAATAAAGACATAGAAGAAAACCGACAGAAAATAGTTGGAGTTTATAAAAGTATTGAAGATTATTCATCTATTTAAAATGTATGTACTATGAGATTTAACAATATGTAATGTTGGACTATGATTGATTTAAATTATATGTAATGTTTGCTTTATTTTGTCAATTTTAATTTGCAATTGCTAACCTATTTTGTAAGTTTGATTTATGCTACTTTAATGCAAGATTATGTTGTTTTGTAACGTTACTTAATTTTCTTTTCATAAAAAGTTTGCACACAAGGGTATATGTTAAGTTGTACCGATATTAACAATTCGTATATGTTAAGTTGTATATGTTAAGTTGTACCGCTGAGATGTTGCCAGTTTGTTTTTTGTATTCGTACTGCTATGCGCCCGAATTAGTACTGCTATTATAAGCAGTTCATAAGAGTTCTATTAAAACACATTATCAATTTAAATATACGTAGTCCATTATTTTTATACATCATCAATTCTAACAACATCTTTAAATGTTTATACACAAACAAATGTTGATTTTAATTTAAAAATTCAAAACAGATAAACATCTAATTCAAACAAAAATCTTTCTATATATTTAGAAGATTGAAGGATATTAAACTTTTAAATATTTCAGAAGTTAAATCATCATCATTATATTCACAACTTGACTCTTCAAATATACACTTTCCAATGTGAAATACGGCTGCACTGTTCATATGTCATATCGATTATAAAAGTTTATATAAACACCATTGTATAATCATATTTGTAAGTCTAGCTTAAAAAAAATCCTAAACTGAAGGTACTGTTGATCAAAAGAATGTCATCTATAAGGAAAAGAACACTAGAAGTTGCAGATATTGGAGATAATCAACAAGATCAACCAAAGTATGTTAAATTCTTTACAGTATATGTTATCCTATATATTTGGCAACTGAATGTGTTTGATATCTTTGTAGCAAGCAACTCAAACAGGATGAAAATGAAGTGTTACACACTGAAAATCAATCACTTGCAGAAATATTTGAATTAGAAGAAATATCTGAAGGTATTTTGTTAACGTAGTGTAATTAAGGGTAAAAACGACCTCATTAAACTGATATGGTATCTAACCACTATGTTTGATTTATATTTATTCATTTATTAGAAGTTGAGGATTCTGAAAATGATGATGAAACAGAGACCATAAGTTCTGTTTATGATTGGTTGATTTCTGAGCAATTAGCCAAGAGAATGAGAAACTGGCAACAGAAAGAGGAAAGAGATGAAAAGGTGAAAAAAGAAAGACAAGCTGCTAAGAAACTTTTGGAAGAAGTTGATGGATTTAAGAAATCAATAGCCAAGAATGAAGAATTTGATGTTGCTCAAGACGAAGACGACATTGATTCTGAAGACTTTGAAACTTTCACTTATGATGACTTGCATTTGGCATACTCTTTTGCTTCAACACCCTAAATTAGAATAGTTGTTAGGTTTGATTTATATTGGCATGCCACATGTTAGGCACTTTTGTACATATGCCACTATGTTATGTAGAATGGTACTTGGTAAGTTTGATTTACAATACTTCTTGATTAGTTGGTATGGCTGACTTAGAATGGCATGCCAAATGTGTGGCAATTTTGTGCATCTGTCATCCTTCAGTTATTGTTAAATTGGGTTGAATGTATTTTGTTAACCCTCTATTATAATTTGTCTAACAAATAAGATTCCTAGATATTATTAAGCAAAATCAAAATTTCAATTGTTAATGAAAACAATTTTAGATTTCACAAGGGTATTTGCATTAGTAATTCATAAGCAATTTAAAATTTATATGTTCCTTTTAGCGAATCTTTATATGATGTGTCACGTTAGATATAAAAACACATTCCACTTCACATTAGACAATATAAATGTGTCAAGATCCTTTATAATTACTACCTAAAAAAAAAAAAAAAAAAAAAAAAAAAGCCATCTACCATTACCTAACGCATTCATAACATTTGTAGTGAACAAAATAGGGAAACATACACTATCTTAAGAACTTAACAATATCGTATGAATATGTGTTTCACAACGTATGTATTACATATCAAATAGGAATCACATATTACATGTTTCCTTAAACACATTTAGCCAAAAATAAGCGAAACCCAACCAACAGTACTAATTTGAAGTTAGTACTGCTACTTTAAAATTAGTACTGTTACAATGATTCCCAATATTCAATATTTGTTAGTATGCTAACTTTATAAACCTTATAATCTATCTATACAAAATTATATGAATCGTATTATGAAATGCTTTTATACTTTTTGAATTTTGTGTTACTGAAAAACTTTAACAGTGATCAGTTTATATAAGCAATACTAAATTGAAATTTAGTAATGATATTATGAGTTTAAAGAAGCAGTACTATCTTGAAAGTTAATACTGCCTAAACAAAATTGCTCATATTTGTGTTAACTTTTTTTAAAAAAATAACAACACTAAACCAAACAGAAAATTAAATCAAAAAAGAGATATCATACACAAGAAACGGTGTTACCGAGTCAACCTTGATACGGTTTTACACAGACATAGGCATATTGTTTACAAAACCCATACAATCCTGAAAGCTGTAATTAAAATCAATTTACCCCGAATTCAAAATAAGTCCATCAAACACTACTTAAGTAACAACTACACCATAAGTTAACTCTACAAAAAACCAAAGTTAATACTTTCCTCAAAACACAAAACATCAGACTAGCATCATCTTACAATTTCAGCATACATCAAACACAGCCACCAACGGAATAGGGCCATTAAACAACTGAACTTCAAAGGCCGGATCGACTGTTGTTCCAACCATCTGGAATCTGATCATTTTGTTCATTAGAAACTGGAAATCTTCAGCCAAAGTCCTCCAATTTGTCCTAAAGTTCATATGACCATTTCTCCATGGCCTATCAGCGTGATGTTCAATTTTCATAACTACACGGCGTTCACTGTCCATCCTCCTTAGAAGCGCATGGGTAAATTGTTGCAAATTGTTATCAGAAACAAAACCGCTTGGTATAGTCTGAAAGCAATTACGACAACTTATTAACTTCAACCCTTTTAATATTAAATATTTATTAAAACTTTCACACTACATAATGTATATAAAGTAACAACCCGTACCATTCTTCCACAATCAACCACAAACGGGAAAAGCCTTTTGTAGAAAGTATTTTCTTCAGACAAGTGCACTCCATGCTAGAACCAGTTACACCCGTGTACCAACCTTTCATCTAACGAATATCAGCCACAAAGTAAACGTTACTTAGTCACAAACTCATTCAACTGATTCAACTCAAACTAACACGTAAAATTGAATAAATATTACAAAAAAACATAATACTACCTGGCTCATTTGCATCATGTCCTTGAACAAACGCAAGCCGTGTGGGGTAGCGCTGTTCGTGTATGAGCTGAAAACCATAATTATCAAACCTCATCAACGCCAATCGCATATCAGTCTTTTTGGTCAACACGACTCGCTCACCAACCATTAGATTTGCACGATGAACAACCGTATTCCAGTGAACATTAAACTAAAAACCAATGTTATCCAAAGTCCCAGGAATAACACCCCGGTTTGCAACCACATATATTTCATAATCCGAAAATTCAATCATAAAATCATTGCGTTCAACACCTTGAAGGAACTCCACAGGAAACCACTGATAAAACTAATCTCAAAAATATTAAAACAATCTTTATGAATTCCAATAATTTTACATATATACAAGTATAACATAACTTTACCGGTGATGAACTTCGATCCATCCCAACTTCAGCAATGCACCTAACCAGCCTGTTCCTGTTCCTGTTCCGTGTATGAATTCTCCCATAACCACCGCTCTCCCATCCATATGCATCATACGCTGCAACAAAAAAGGTGTTTGCAGCCTCATTTATGAAATGCAAAGTCCTAATATTCAAATAGCCGTTTTGCTCTATGAAGTTATTCCACCTTGGACCGGATATACTCCATTCTTCACTACCTCTTTCCCGACAAAAATAAAGTTTCCTTTTAACCCTATTATTATTAATCAGGTACAGATAGTCCTTATTGTTATAGTAGTTAATATGATAGTAATCAGGGAGTACCTACATACAAAAAACAAACAAATACATAAATAAACAAACTCAAAAAATGCCTATAGGAAGATTATTATTGGAATATAATTCCATAAATACTTACCAAAATTCCCATATCTTCTACATGATTATAATCCTTGACGAATTGTGTTGTCATTGTTCTGCAACCAATCCAAAAACACATAACATTTAGCAAATATGAAAACACGAAGCAGTCTTTCAAATACACATTCAAACACTATTATAATAGCGACCATGAGTACAATATGTATGCAATAACAGACAAACAAGACATCTACATCTAACAAATATCACTTTCGCAACATATCATAGTAATAAGGTTGATTCATTATACACTAAAACAAGTATCAACACATGATTTTCTATACATCCTTCCAAAATCAATAAGCACGTTCTGGTATTGAATGAGATGTCTTATGGGTTTATTTAAAAAGCTCATGAGCCCATTATGTGTTTTTTTCCTCTTTATGAGCTTATTAAGTTGAACTTATGCTTATAAGCTTTTGCAAACTGAAATAAGCTTATCAGCCCGATAGTAATCTAACGCCAAACACCTCATGATTATCACATTGTGACAACATAAACATTGAACTCTATATGATTAAGAGTGAAAAACACGATTAGATAAAAGCCAAACAAAACATCTACATCTAACAAACATCACTTTCGCAACATATCATAGTAACAGGATTGATTCATTATACACTAAAACAACTATCAACCCATGATTTTCTACACTCCTAACAACATAGAACACAATATAGGGTTTATACCAACAAACACATACATAAGCTATATAGAACTTAAATTAGAGGATTATAATCAACAACAACAACAAAATTTTAATAATCAATGAGTACTAATTGTCACATTAAAACTGCTCCTTAAGATTAGTACTGTTAAAACTTTTTAGCAACTGAATAAGCGCTATAAAACCTAACAAACTAATCAAATCTAATATACCACACCTAAAAAGCATTAGAAATCCTCATTAGACCAAAATGAAATACAACTAAACGAACAGTATCTGTAATTTGTGATATATAAAAGATAAATAAAATTCCAGAAATAAAATGATGCCTATCACAATCTATAACCATTATGAATGGAAAAGGAAACAAAATTGTAGTATACTAAAACCATTCACATAATACAACATAATGTTACACACATAAAAAAGTGACTTAAATGCATAAACAAATCATCACTTACCATGTATAAAAAATGCCTAATTTCTCATTTTAACTGCCACACTACAACATTTGGGGTTTTTTAAACTATCCAACATACAATATTAAAATCTTACAATTAAACAAGAAATCTAATTACAACCAATACCTGATCTGACGGAAAACCTTATTTTAATTACATTATTATACTATATTAACTAACAATTTAAAACGTAAATAAATAATCTACAAACACATACTCTTAAGGTAGCTCAATATTCTTGCTTTGTTTATAAAAGTTCTTAAAAAAAAAAAAAAAAAAAAAAAAAAAAACCTTTTATGAACACAGGAAATTATCGAATGGTAGTGATGCGTATGTTTGCTTTTTTACTAACCGGAAGATTAAAAAACCACATATACATTGCCTTATTAAATGGTCATAGATTAAATAAGCCAAAAAAAAAAATAGATGTAATGATTACCTATTTTGTCAATGAAACACTCTATACATATTTAACATGCATTGAAAATGTATATCATGTACTATAATTACGTTTAAAATTCCTCATTTTGATTATTACATTTACTGAACTATGCTTTTGACAATAGGCGGGCACGACGCGAGTACAAGCTTTGTTTTTCTCGTGCTAACAAAAGTTATAAGGTTTGCGTTTAATTAAATAATCGTTTTATAATCTAATAATTCCGTTTTGATAAAGTACGCCAAGTTTATACGTAATCAAATAAGTGGTATATATTAATGAGTTTAAATTTACAAGTTTAGTTTTCACTTCATTCTTTATATTTCTATACAAACATAAACTTATAAAATAGAGTTATAACTATACAAGACAACTTATATCCTTACATGTCTAAGTTAAAACTAACATCAACTGATACTAAATTGTACATAAATAACAATAGCAAAACCATATTTACGTAAATTACAAGTCATGCCGTCCCATTAGGTTTGAGGGTCGTAAGATTTAGCCTTTCCTCCAATCGGAATATCAATAATGTTCACAATAGTCGATATGATACATATTTGTGTACAAACATAAACTTATAAAATAGAGTTATAACTATACAAGAGAACTTATATCCTTACATGTCTAAGTTAAAACTAACATCAACTGATACTAAATTGTACAAAAATAACAATAGCATAACCATATTTACGTAAATTACAAGTCATGCCGGCCCATCGGGTTTGAGGGTCGTAAGATTTAGTTTTTTCTCCAATCGGAATATCAGTAATGTTCACAATAGTCGATGTCATCTTATAAACACTCATTATCATCTTCACATTCATTATCACCTTCTTCTTTGGATACTCCTCTCTCGTGAACAACTATATCATCTTGGCATTCACAATAATAGTTGTCCAATAACTACATATAATAGTTTGTCCAATAACTACATATACTAAATAATGACAACGTATAACATAATAAAACCAAATATAAAGAATATGGACAATTGCTACAATAAAGAATGTGTAAATTACAAAAAGATAAATCACAAAGCATGCCCGCCCATTGGGCACTGTTGACTGTCACTCACACTTTCACTTATTTTTTAAGCTCCGACCCGCTATTATTCCGGTACCGATACCCGATGGCCATGAAATTTACTCTGACCCGTCCGCCCCCAGCTACAGTTGTCTGTGAGGGGGTGAACAGGAGATGCAATAGTAACGGGTATTTTTTAATTTGTTGTGTGGCTGTTATTGTGCCATTTGGTTTCTTCTACAGTCTTCCATAGATTATAGCCACAAAAAAAACAGATATAGGATTATCTGGAATACGCGTTCTTTTTGGATCATAAAGGTATATTTTTTTATTGATTGCAGGGATGCTCTTAAAATGTTAGGCAATCATGATGTATAAAGTAGATGCAATATAACGTATTAAAACCGTAGAACTCAATAACGTTTGCTAACATTTTCTTTATGTAAATTTTCCTTATGTAAATAAAAATCAGTATTACCATTTTCTCGCGTATTCTATTTCGATGTTCATTAAATCATTTGGTTGGTTTAAGGTTTGCATGTTCAACACTAAACAAGCACATATGAATATTGAAGAAAAAAAAAAGTTTCATTGCGTCGCCTGAATACTGCTGTGCACGAACCTATACATAATTAATATATTACCATCTAATCCATAACCTGAGAACTCAGTTGCCAACATACCTTCCATTCATTTATTACCATTTTATCATGTATTCTATTTCAGTGTTCATTAAATCATTTGGTTTGTTTAAAGTTTGCAGCTTCAGCCATAAACAAGAACATATGAATACTGCTGATGTACACAGCACAGCTAAGACTACCAATGCAGGTTGTAGGCTGAAGACTGCTGCACACAACACAATAACACCCAACATAAAAATGCAGACTACACGTACTTCATACATTAGCATCTGATCCATAACCTCAAGAGTTTGGTCTGAATGTCTGTTGCAAAACACAAAATAAAATACCAACCAACAGCACAAATGTAACAATCAATGCAATATGGAAAGAAATTTTTCTGTCAACTAAAATATTATCGAAAATAACCGACCTGTGGTTATTCACATCTCTAAAAGCCATCTTATAGAGTAGTCTGACCCTGGGAAAGATCTTTTGACGACGATGTTTAGTACGTTATATTAAATTACGCAATGATTTCTGCCCACTCAGCTAACGTCAAAATGTAAATTGCTCTTCGTTACGCTATTAAGCAATGATAAAAGTTGGACTATTTCCAAAAACTCAAAATCCAATCATACAAGAAAAATATGCAGCATATTACATCTCTCAGTTTCCATCTTCAACTCGAAACAAAACATATGAATACACTATACTCATAATTGAGTACATAATCAGAACCCGGGTACCACCTTCAAGATACAAGCCTAAGCAATTACTATACTCACTTTTAAACTCTCTTTCATTAATAACATTCCATGACATTTGAATTCCTAACTGCACATAAGTTAATATAAAATCAATTAACAATTAAACATCTACAAAAAAAATGACATGAGCATAAACATATGAACCAAACAAATAATACAGAAGGCAATGTTATCAAAAATCACCATGATCAAATCAATTAACCCTAACTTAACTACGATTACTAATTTCTATTTTTTATTATCACATCTCTAAAACCCCGTAGCAATAGTTCCACGCATAATCAAATCAATTAACCCTAACTAAACTACAATTACTGATTTCTATTTTTTCATCATAAAAACAACCTGATTCTATAAATTACTATTATCACATCTCTAAAACCCCATACCATCAGATGAACAAACAACAACAACTACTCAATCACAGAAATTAATCACATACTAAAAAAACTACATAATGAAACACAAGATTAGATTAAAGATAGCTATACTTCCATGCCATTCAGACCATAAAACTGTTCATCATTACAATCCACTTATATACACAAAAACCTAATAACCTAATCATCTTCAAACCGACCAAAACAACCTATCCAACCATACCCTAATCATAAAAGTCCATAATATCCATGTGATGGTGACTCTCAGTCAGACCACCACGAACTTCAACCAACAAACCCCTCAACACCTCCAACCTCTTACGTGCTCTCACCTGCTTCTCACGTAAACATTTATAAGTGTCACCCCCTGCCTCTTCTTCATCATGATTTAATGACCAGACCTCCGCCATTCGCTGTTGACGTTTCTCAATCTTTGTCTCTAACTCAGTACACTTTTCACGAACCCACAGGAGAAATGCTTCTTCTTCAGTATGTTCTTGGATAAAAAGAAACTTAAAGCATTGATGAAGTTTCTCTGATCCGGAAACATCTTTCAATTCATTGATTAAAGGAGTGTTTTTAGCCATTGAATTATTTGATTTGTTAGATAAATACTTTTCATTTGAAAAACTTATCAACAATTAGTCAATATATAATTACTAATACACTGTATCTAATATGTCTCGGGTCTAAATCAACCAGTTTAATCATTGCAAAACTTAAATGAAGCATTAATTCAAAGAGATGGTTTAGTTTCCCATGCAGAAATATGCAATTCAATTTTGAGAATAACTGTTGTGAATGTCATACATATATTTTTATAAATTACACATAAATTTGTCAATATAACATAACTAACCCTCAAACTTTGCCAATTATGATAACCATTTCCCAAATTTAAAAACACATATATACATATATATTATTGTACAAAAATATCTTAATTATTAGATAAAAAAAATAAAAAAAATAAAGATCAAATCTTAATAAACTCAATTTAATATACATGATTCAATCAGAGATTTTCAAATCTATATAACATGCCTAACCCAACTAATACAATGGGTACCCTTCCTATTAATGGTGACTCACAAACAATGTTTACAATAGTCGATATAACCTCATAAACACTAATTATCACCTTCACATTCATTATCACCTTCTCCTTTCGATACTCCTCTAACAGATTTAATGAAGTTATACACATCTATTCCATATTTCATATAAATTCGTTTAACATATCGTAAACAACATTATCACCTTCTTCTTTGCATACTCCTCTTACCGATTTAATGAAGTTGTACACTTGTATTCCATCTTTCATATATATATTCGTTTAACATCTCGCGAACAACCATATCATCTTGGATTCACAATTATAATTTGTTCAAGAACTGCAAATACACTAATAATGACAGTGTAAAAAACAAAAAACCCAAATATAAATAATATGAACAATTTATACAATAAATGATGTGTAAATTACAAAAGGAATATTACAAAGCGTGCCCGCCCATTGGGCGGGCTTCGACAACTAGTATATATATATATATATATATATATATATATATATATATATATATATATATATATATATATATATATATATATATATATATATATATATATATATATATATATATATATATATATACTATATGCGTTCAGTAAGGACTCGTGTTATTCATTTCTATAAGTTTAACTCATGCGTACACGTGTTTAAAAATTAACTACGGCTAAATATTATTAACGGGAATATAAATACCAAATGTAAGCACGGGTTACTGTGATATGAAAATAAATATGCGCAATTGTACTTATAACAACGATTCATGCAATTCTTATTTGAAGTTTATACAAGGATATACGAATTTTAAAAAAAATTTAAAAAAACTTTATATTTTAACTTCATCAACGGTTATTATGTACTATTAAATTCGCATATTGTATACAATATTATATCAATAGTTAATTTTAAACAACAACATCAACCTCAACATCTATGTCGGTTAAACAAAGTTAGATATTTTATTCAACAAAAATATTTTTAAAATATTAATCGATATTAATAGATAATGAAAAAGTTTATGTAAAAACTCTTGCATAATTATTAGTTGTACTTATACCACAATTACAAAAATTAGACATGAACAAATTCTTATATGTCCATATATTGAACTAAAATTTTAAAATAAATTTGATTAATGTATAAACCTCATGTGTGCACAGAACTTATAACTAGTTTTCTTTCAAATTAATTCAAAATAATAGTCTAATTTGGTGTATTAATTTGATAAAACATTTAAGTAAAAAACAAGTACTCCCCCATCTCAAAATTATTATCCTAAGACAAAAACACACACTTTAAGAAAAATGAAATCAATATACTTTTCAACCAATCAAAATATTATTCTTGCTCACTAAACTCGCTTATGATTGGGTGACACAAAATAAGAACTATTATTTTGGGACAACCCAAAATAAAAATGATGACTATAATTTTGGGACGGATAGAGTATGGATGATACTATGATATTAGTTAGGGGCGGATCTAGCTTATTAACAGGGTATGCACGTGCATACCTTGTGTAAATTACTGTTATTGTAAACAAATCTGATATTTTTCCAAAGTAACCACCAAATACACTAATTATTGATGAGTGCACATCCTCCAAAATAAATGAAATTTATGAGTGCATACCTTAATCTAAACCAATGTTCAAAAAGAAAGAAAGAAGAAGGAGAAACACTCTGTTACATGTTACAGCGGTAGTTTGAAGAAGAGTGAGATATTGAGATGTAGGTAAGATAGTCAATAGGTTTTATGATTTCTTATGGCCCACTTGTATTGTGAAGTTTGGACAACTTTAAATTCCCCCATTGCCCATAGGTCATAACCAGATATCTTCTCCAAAAAGCCCGTTACAACTTGCACATAACAATACTTTTAATTATTTTTATTTTGTATTTGGATTATGTTTGTAGGGTGGGGATCCAATGAGAAGAAAACCTAAAATGAGAATGATGAGAAATAACAATAACTACACATTTGAGATGCGACGACTTGAATTAGATGCATCTTTATTCATTTAGATGCATCTTAATTAGTTTCAAAAATGATCTTGAAGTGAAAATGACGCAAAGTAGTACTAGCAACAAATTTGACCCGCATGGGACGAAAAATACATAGAATTCGCCTAACTTGATGAAATATGTAATACCTCAAAAATTTTCCTCTATATTTTCCACACCTATGATATTTATATATCACTTTCACGGGTAAACTTTTTGCTTCATCCCACTCCAACTATGTAAAGTAACTTACATAGCCCTCTAGACGTGCTCACGCAACTACCAATGCCAATTATCTCTATGTTTATCTCATGTAAACACTCCTGGTATGTCAAGTCTAAGTTACAAAAATCATATTATCAAGTATACTATTAATCTAACTTACTATATCTAGCATTTTACCAAAACAAGCCCTATACGTTTACAGTTATTTTAAAAACCCTAATTTCAAGTTTAAACTAGTTTGAAAGTGTTCAAGGCTTAAGTATAAGTTATCCTAGCTACATTATCCTTCCTAAACTCTAGTACAAACATTTAAAGCCCAATGTATAAGCCTTTTAAGCTTAGAACCCAAATTAGGTCATTTAGGTGCCTAAACCATGTTTAAACCTTACCATATCTTTAGCACAAGTTACAACCACTTGGTACATGATTCCTAAACCTTAAACTTAGTCCCTAATTACTTTCTAAACCCTAATCCTAGCACTAAACCCTAATCCAAACCCTAATCTAACCCTAATCCTAAACTAAGCCCTAAATCCTAAAAACTACCTAACCTAGCACCCTAGCACCACCATGACACCACCTAGCAACCTAGCACCTCCATCACTAGCTTGTCATCACCAAGCTACCTACCACACACCACTATCACCACCTTGTCACCTCCTCGTCACCACCCTACCACCGCGACTCAACCACAACCACAAACCACCCTGCACCACCCTAGCTCCTACCCTAGGCTTTCCTAGTCAGCCCCTAGCTGTCAATAGTCATCCCTCCTCCTCCCTTGGCCACTACTCTAAGCAACTTGGCCAACACTCCTATGTCGAGGCCTATAAATAGCCGAGACACCCCTATAATTTCAAACCATCCCACACAGCCATACCACCTCACACACTAGCTCTCGCTCAGTCCTAGCATTAGTATAGCAGCCCTTAGAAGCCAAGGAACCAAGAGGATCAAGCCTAGAGCCCTTATCGAGACCCTTTTTAGCCGAGAAAACCCTAATCCCCCATTCGAACCATTTCTGGTCGAGTAAGTCTTCACACTTGTTCAATAAGCTCTTTTATAGTTTTAGATTATTTATAAGCTTTACTAGATCCCACATAAGCCCTTGTTTAAGCCTTGATCACTAGAAACTAGGCGTTATCTTTTTAAACCCTAAAAACCTATCGATTTCATATTTTTGGTCATAAGCCCTTCCCATAAGCTATAAGCTCTTAAAATCTACTTATCTAAGCTTATTCTAATAAGCCATAAGCTGCAAAACCCTTTTGTTATACTTAAAACACACTTTGCATGGTTTTAGGACTAGTTTTGTAACGTATTCCATGCATAGGGGTATATATTGTAACTTTTGGAAATTATTAACTATAAGGGTTATTCCTGTTATTTTCATAAAATTATAACTATAAGGACCTATTTTGTAAAGTTTTAAAGCTAAAGGGTTAGTATATATATAATTATTATATAAAGGACTAGTTTTGTAAAAGTTTATAAGTCAAGGGTATATATTGCCAAATTACAAACTTAAGGGTATAAATGAGATATTTTCATAAATTGAAAACCTATCTTTTTTTAACTTAACAACGTAACACAATACTAGGGAATTTCATGTGAGGGGTTTCATTTGGGTATACGTTGTTACGTTATATACATGCCCTGGCTCCTCAAATGTTTACTACATGACCTTTGGATTATGATAGCCCGAACGGTGTTACGTTATATATAAATCTAGTGAGTTAAAGAAACATCTACTTTAAAAAAAAAAGTTAGAAACTTAGACAAACCAACTAAGACTTGACATACACTACCCGAGGTTGCGTGAGTAGGCCGTCTAATATCTGAGTCACTTTTGACATCAATCAGATTTTCTTGAATTAAGGTGAGTCCGTAGCCTCACACTTTTTAAATCCCGTGAGCTAAACCTCACTTTTAAATGCTTTATAAACCCGTGAGGGGGATACATGCTTTAAACCGAATACAAGTATTTTCTTCCTGATTGATTATTGCACGAGTACCACCTTGCCACTATAACTTAAATTTCATGAACCATAATCACTTGCGAGTGAATGCGAGTATAGTGGATAGATCTATCTAGAGTTTGACAACTCCCGTTGGTGTGCCCCTACCGGGTAACAATTAGCACTATATTTGAGAACTACGAGGTTAACCTTGGCAAGTTAACCTTACGTCTAGTCATTGATTGGTCTGCAGTGCCATCATTGGACTATAGGCATGTTAACGTGAGGTGTCATGAGCTTAGATGCAATAATCCCTTATAACTTATCTTTGGGTGCTTTGATGCCCACACGAGCTTGTATTCAAACCCCTTTCCAACTAAACCTACGAATTTCACTCAACCTTAGTGTTGACCTTTAAGCATGTTATCCTAGGTAACTGAGCACTTATGGCCTTACTACACGGAGTGACATTGGACTTGAGGACGTCCAAACCTATTATCATTCACCTTCCTATTTCAAACACGTGTCTTTAGGACCTGTCTTTTTGCAAAAGTCTCTCTTTTGCTGTAAAAACTCTGATAAATAAATGAATGATAACTCCTTTTCAAAAACGTCTCTTTTTGAGTCGTTTTCTGTCATTGTGACGATGTATCAATGAGGTAATACCCCAAGATTTAGCTTCCACTGCTATCTGAGAAATGGGGGTGCTACAGATTGGTACCAGAGCCACAGTTATAGAGAACAAGGTTTTTACCTAAACTATAACTACTTTTTTAAAAAGTCCTCTGTAAAAGTCCTCCTTGCAACTGCGTTCCCCCTATACGTACTTACTATAATAATAATAACCTACGTATGTACTTATACTATTTTCTCCCGGGCTATTACAGTCATGACTTCCACTCACCCTATCATTTTATATGATACCGATGATGAGAATTCTGATTCTACATCATATAGTTCTGACTCTGTGTCAGCTTCACTAAGCTATTCCTCTAATTCTGATTCTAATTCTTCGGAAGAATTAACTCAGAATCTTATAGCTTCGCTAGCTATTGAACAGTACCCTTATATGCAACCATATAATAGTTATATGCAAGCATATAATGGGGAAGTTCCTATCGTTCCCTCTTTATCTCCAATTCCCCCGTCAACACTCTTTGATCCCTGAGATTTCCTTGTTCCTGAAGTTGTTTCCCCGCCTCGTAAGAAAATTCGTTTTCTACCACCTTCCTCTCCCCCCGTGTTCGAAACCAGAAATAGTTCTTATAAGAAACCTTTAGAAAGGCATGAGGAACAAATAGAAGATATTTTGAATCACTTAGGTAAGTTATCTCTAGAACGTATCGAGGATATAGAAGATGAGATTCATGATATTGGAAAAGGTCGAGTCATCATCCAAGGAAATTTTGATAGGTTAGAAATAGAACTAGAAGAAGCCTGTACCCAGATTTTAGGCTTACAAAAGAAACAAGAAGGACATAGTGACGAAGTAGTTCTAGCTCGTGTTAGGATATTGTAGGACCCTAAAATACTATATCATTTCACACATAAAGATTATAGAAGAGATTAGATAGAGAGATGGTAACTTCTAGAGAGAGAAAGATATTAGATTAAGATAAGATGGAGAGAGAACCCTAAAGAAGCACCACCACCCTCATGAGGTAGAAGGCTTCTTTTATTGTGTAAGAGCCTTCACATGGTTTACCTCATGGGGCGATGTGGGATGGAATACTGAAATACATTGTAATATAAGCGGACTAGCTTATCGGACTAACTATTACACGTTGCATTATTACAAGACTTAATAACTTGAGAATGATCGTCACTTCTATTCCTAACAATCTCCCCCTAAGGGGCGATCATTGAGATCTCTCTTTGATTCCATTGATGATCAACACTTCTAATGCTAACAATCTCCCCCTAAGGGATGATCATTGAGATCTCTCCTTGTGATCTTGATCTTTGATCTTTGATCTTTGAACTTTGAAGCTTGTTGTTGAGAATGATCGTCACTTCTATTCCTAACAATCTCCCCCTAAGGGGCGATCATTGAGATCTCTCTTTGATTCCATTGATGATCAACACTTCTAATGCTAACAATCTCCCCCTAAGGGATGATCATTGAGATCTCTCCTTGTGATCTTGATCTTTGATCTTTGAACTTTGAAGCTTGTTGTTGAGAATGATTGTCACTTCTATTCCTAACAATCTCCCCCTAAGGGGCGATCATTGAGATCTCTCTTTGATTCCATTGATGATCAACACTTCTAATGCTAACAATCTCCCCCTAAGGGATGATCATTGAGATCTCTCCTTGTGATCTTGATCTTTGATCTTTGATCTTTGAACTTTGAAGCTTGTTGTTGTAATAGTTATGCTAGATCCTTTTTTCCTTCATGCTTAGTGATCTTTGTTGAAATCTCTTGATCTTTCTTGCCTTTGATCAACATCTTCAAATATTGTCTTGGTGTTTTCTCCAACATGCTCATACTTCTTGTTAAAGCTTTGATCTTCATACTAATGTATTCCTCATTCATTTCGTTGTTCTTGACATTCTTGTTCAGCTCTTTGACTTTCATGTTACTCTTTGTCTTTTTCTTGATTTCTTTGTCTTGAACGTTCTTAATTAGATCTTTTGAGGATATTAGTATGAGCATACGGAGTTGAAGATTATGATGAATGAAATGATGGTGTACGGTCTTTCTCCGAGGGGACTTTCATCAGTACCTGCATAAATATTGTTAGTTGAAATCACCAATCGATCACATTGGACTTTTCTTAGAGAATAGACTACTACGATTGTTTTACTGATGAATGTCTTGATTCCATTCACTTTGGTCGGGTATATCAGCCGTCCAAATCCCGTTAGAGACAGTTATCATTACATTGGATAAATCCAAGTAATGACCCACGTCTTAAGGAATCGATTCATGAAAGGAATCTCCTTGGCGGGATTTCCAGCACTTACAGGCTCAGACTTTGAGAGAATTACCAGCATAGTTTGAAAAGCCTCTCTAATCCTTACAAAGGCTGTTCCTGAATTGGATACCCTCAAGAAGGCTTACAACAAATATACCGAAGTATACCCACAATTCAAGTGAGCCGCTGAAGTATACCGAAGTATCACTTCATGACTGTAAACCGTTTGAAACATAATAACCATCATGATATGTAAGGCAAGATTCGTAGATCTCATAAAGACTCTTGTACACCTTGTGTCCTTTTCGATGAACACAAGGGTATTATTTTGAAAGTGTGTCCTAAGAGATTTTTAATGAATCTCATGGCTCTAGACTCGATAATGTGCGTTTTGGTTTTAGTAGTCGGAGGCATGGAGCAGAGTGCCACTTTTTCAATATCAACACATCTCGGAGTGAGAGGCCGATAAATTATGTAAGGTTCTCAGTGAGAAATGAAACAAATATCTTTTAAGAGATATCTGAGTGGCTAGGAGGGGTAGTGCAGCGCGTCACTGGGTCCATGACGTCTTGTCTTCAATATCAGTATCATCTTTGCAGTGTTGTAAAAGTCGGATAACTCGGCCTTGTACTCGGTGCTCGAAAGTGGACTGAAGCGATTTATGGTTAGTCGGGCATATCTACTCGTCCACGGTCAAACTCGGTCTCCTCGGCTCAACTCGGTCAATAGCCGAGTTTGACTTAAATAAAAAACCCTACAAACCTAATATTTTTTTTGGCAGCATTTCATTTTCTCCTTCCGCCTACCTTTCTCCTTCCTGCCTACCTTTCTCCTTCCTGCCAATTTAAAGCTCCAGGTTAGCAAGTCATATTTTTTTCATTTTTTGTTACCTTCTTTAGGTTTTTAATTGATGTAATGATGGAGCACATGTTTTTTTTTTACTTTTTATCATTCACGATTATATCTTCATTGTTGTTGTTGTAGTTATTACTTATTTATTACTAATTTAATTACTTATTTATCTTCAATTCCTCATTTGTTAATTGCCATATTACTAATTTAATTACTTATTTATCTTCAGTTTCGTGGATGTAGAGTAATTTCACTGATAAGCATTTTCCTTAGATAGGTAACTTTTTTTGAGTTAATTGCCATATAACTAGAGTGATATGATGTAAGCATGATACATCATCAAGTTTGATTGTAATATCTGATATCATCAAAATAATAATGCTAGTGTTAACCTTTGGGCTTTGGCAAGATTCATTTACTTTGTAATTTGTACAAGATGTTTCATGTTTTGTCATTGATTTGGAAGTGTGTTGTTATCAAGATTCTATTTATACTTAATTTGACTTGTGTTTTTTATTACTTAATTTGATTATTCAGATAAATATGTCATCAACCACACGGTCCACACCATCATCAACTGTATCGACTACAAATCAAGATCCCCTTAAACGGAAATCTGATGATCCTGGATGGGATTATGCTATCGTAGCAGATCCTAACAACAAAGACAGAGTGAGATACACTTTGTGCCAGTAAGAAATGTCCGGAGGAATCAATAGAATAAAACAGCACATCGCACAGATAAAGGGGAATGTTACCTCTTGTCCTAAAGCCACGAAAGAAGACCAAATAATATGTAGGGATTCTATTAATGGAAACAAACTTAGAAAGAAGGGCAAACAACAAGATGACGTGAATTTAAGAGTGGGGGTGAATATTGGAGCTGGAAGTGATGGACATGATGAAAGTCATGAAACCATTATCGTTGAGGATGATGCATCGCAAGAACCCTTTAATGCTACAAAAATTCCACAAACTTTTGGGCCTATGGATCAGTTTGCAAACACTATTGACCCTGAAAAAGTAGTGAATACGGGAAAGACAAAGAGCAAAAAGTATAATCTTTCAAATGTTATTCGTAAGGAACGCATGACTCGCGTAAAAGAGTACATTTGTAGATGGGCATACGAATGCGCAATACCTTTTCATGCATTTGAAAAGGATAGCTTTAAGATTATAGTGGAGGCGATTGGGCAATTTGGGCGTGGGGTTGAACCTCCAACTAGATATGAGATGGGAGAATCATACCTAAAGAAAGAAGTTGAAAGAACAAAAAGTTTGTTGACGCCATACAAAGATCAAATTCCATTAGATTATTGACCCGGTTTCTGCCCTAAGTTTTCATGGAGGGCTATTTCTTTTCACCCTTTCATAAACTTTTCTTTTTCATTCTTCAACCCCTTCTTTCTCCTTTCTCATATACTCCTTTTTTCAATCTTACCTAAGGACTTCTAATTCTAATCTAATGGAATTGTCCTTGGGTAGATCCCTCCGGCTCTAGCGGATCATAGGACATTAACCTAACCATAATCACCTTATTACTCCATGATTATCCTAGGTTCATAGATCACATACCATAAAACCTTTTGTGAAAATCTCTCAAAGTGTTTATGAATAAAACACATTTGGTTAACACTTCGAGAGTTTTGCGTTTTTTGAAATACTCCCCTTCACATGTGCACATGCATTTTAAGATAAATTTGCACATGTTGGGTAGAGTTAGCACATTTGAAGTGATTGATTTTCAGTTAATATGACCATTGCGAGACACGTTTACATCACTAGTTAGACTAGCTTGAAATTATTATCCGTCCCGGTCATATTAAAAGAGAATCTCTCGAATTGGTACATTCTACTCAGACAAGTCCTTTGCGAGACACGTTTACATCACTGGATAAACCAGCTTGAAATTATTACCCGTCCCGAACAAGTCTTTTCGATTACTGACATTTAGATTTTGTCAATTCGAGGGTTCAGATCTGAGTCGAGCTCTTTTGAGATTCAATCCACGATCTTTAAACATTTTGATCACATTTTACTCATGTCTTCTCCCCCTCAAAAATAGCATGTAGTGATATTTTTGATATCAACTTATTAAAAGAAAGCTTTTTGGACAGATAGACGGAGTTTTAGCATGATTTGGAACATTTTCGTTTTTCATTTTTATACTCCCTCTTAAATAAAGCATATTTTTAAACATTGAGTTTAAAATTATATTTTTTAAGGGTATGGAGGGAGTTATCTTGAGCACAGAGTAATTTGAAAGATTTTGAATTTTTTTTTTGAAAAATCTTGATCATGTGCTCAAGATTTCTTTATTTTGTCTTTGAAATTTCGAGTCCTGATCAGAAATAATCAGAAATCATCATTAAAGCGCGGGTTTCGTACTGAAGTATACGAAAGCCATAGAGATTTTTAGGATAAGTGCTCGAAAAATATTTAAAACCTTTGTTTCGATTAAGCACTTTCCTTTCTTTGAAGCGTGGGTCCTGAACTGATGTGTCCAGAAGCCATTACATTAAGCTCGGGTCCGAAACTGAGTTGTTCTGAAGCCATTATGAAGAAAATTTTGAGAAACGACATGTTTTGAAAATAATTTTAGTGAACTCTCGCTCAAGCATCTGTACATGTCCGTATCATTGTTGAATGACATTTCTAGATACGTACAGAATATCGATTATACGAGAGACATGTCGTGAGAAGAATATTTTTGTTTTTTGATTTTATATTGTTTTTGTATTTTTGAAAATTTTCTAATGTTTTTCTTCTTTTTTTTTTAAATTTTATAATTTTGTATTTTGTTTTTGTTTGTTTTTCAATTTTTTTTTTTTTTTTTTTTTTTTTTTTTTTTTTTTTTTTTTTTTTTTTTTAAATATTCACAAAGAAGAATTAAGTTTGGACAAGTAAAAGTGGAGTTAAGAGTGGAATTAGATGAGGATTTCCACATGCGATGTTGGCATAAAGTTCTTCTTTTCCACATCGGGTGTATGAACCCTCAATACTTTCATAAGTACCTGCATCGACAGAAGAAGAATTTGCACAAATAACAGTGTTAGAAGTACATGTTTCCTTACATTAATGGTGTTCACTATCAACGGTTGTAGTGGTTTGTACATCCTTATCCTGATGATTTTCACTATTATTTGTCGTTGTGCAACTATCAAGAATCTTCCCTGCGGGAATCCATCTAAGACCAACTGTGTTAAAAACTTTTCCCGTGGGAGTCCACCTAAGGCAAGATCTAGGAGTTGTTTTCTTTTCAGATGCAGCGGATATCTCATTTTGAGAAAAACTACGTCCTGTAGAGATCCACATATTAGGTTTCTTAGCCTCTTGCTTCTTATCAGCGGTGTGGAAAACTAGAAGGGGGGGGGGGGGGTTGAATAGTTTTACGTCTTTTTAGATTTTATGAAAACTTTTGTTTACTTTTAAAGCTTCGATTCTATCTTATGTGAATTCAACTCTTGATCAATATGAACAAATATAAACAAATATAGAAAAGCAATGCAAGTAAAGTAAATATAATGAAATGAAAGATAGAGATGGAAAGATCAAACCACAACACGGAGATTTATAGTGGTTCGGCTACAAGGACACCTTCCTTGCCCTACTCCACTCCTCGAGTCACCTACTCGAGAGTTTTCTTCACTATGTCAACAAACTCCCTTATGGCGGAGAAACCTTACACAACTTTAGCTTACACCGGTTTAACGACACAAAGCTAGATGTCGAGTTCTAATCGTAGCTAGAACCAATCTCACAACTTATACACAACTTCTACACAACTAGTTCACACCTTCTTCACGACGGCTTCACGACTTCTTCACGACTACTTCACGACTTCTTCTTCACGACTACTTCACGACTTCTACACTACTTCTTTACAAGCACAACTACTTACTTACACTTAGATCTACTTATCACAACTATACAACACTTTACACAACTACAAGAATGATATGAGTTAAGCTATAATACTTCTTCTCTAGTTGAAGGAGTATTCTTCTTTTGCACTTTGATGGTGGAAGCTTGGATCACATGGAAACCAATGCTTAAGAGAATATGATCAAAGGATTTTAGAAAGGATTTACAAGGATTAGAGAAGATTTAGAACAGAAGGTTTGGGTGCAAAAGGTGAGGAAAATGTCCAGAGATAAACCAGTATTTATAGGCAAAAACTGGGAAGCTACTGGAGCGGGGCGGTCCCCTTAAATAGGGGGCCGGTCCCCTTAATTTTAAGGGGGCCGCCTTTATGAATTAAGGGGGCCGCCACTGCTGAACGTTGCCCAGTTTTGTCCTTTTGTGGGGAAGGTTTTTCTAGGACATTTTTGCCATTTTTGGTTGAAAATTTGAATTCATATATTTATAATAGATTAAACATATTTATTTAATACCAAAAATGTTTTTCAAAAATATATAAAATGTTTTTGACATTTTATAAAAAGTTTAGAGATTAAGAAAAAGTTCCTTTGATCATATAATGCATTAAGCATTTGTTTATTCATACCTTAAGTGATTGAGTTGTTAAAATAGATATTTACAACTAAATACTTGTTTACGTCATGATCTTTCGTTTAATGATTTTACATTTTGTGATTATCAAAACATAGAGATATCGAAAGAATATTAATAACGTGTTTAGGCATTATTTATATCAACACTCATTAAATTGAAAAATTAGTTTTTAATCAAGTATTTAGTGAGTTTATATCTACTTCTCCCCCTTTTTGTAGAATCAAAAAGGTTATGCCGACAAATATGAAATATTGCCGGGACGATGACTCCCCCTCGGTGTGTACTCCCCCTCGTTTGTGTGCATAAATGAATCGATAAATGGAATTCTTGCAAGAAAAATATTAGAAGCACAAGCATATATATAGCAAAAATAAGCATGCATATAAAAGAAAGACATTCATTAAAAATGTTGTGTAGAAATACACAAACATACAAGATTACATTCAATCCTACATAAGCTAGTAAGTAATGCAATCTACATAATCATTCTAGGAGTACATGATCTTCCATGGGGCTTGCACACAAAATGGTTTTAAAGATTATTTTTAATTAAGCATTGCATGTGCTTAATTGGGTGAAAATGGAGGTGG
Source organism: Artemisia tridentata subsp. tridentata (assembly GCA_021014915.2). Classification (NCBI taxonomy): domain Eukaryota; kingdom Viridiplantae; phylum Streptophyta; class Magnoliopsida; order Asterales; family Asteraceae; genus Artemisia; species Artemisia tridentata. The sequence goes on from CP139506.1 coordinate 378,098,192, forward strand.
TAATGGTGTGGTGGGTGAAGATGGTGGAGGTGGTGGTGGAGGTGGGTTGGTAAGCATGTGTTCAAGGGATGAAAACATGTAGTGTATCTCATCTCTAAGACCGAATATGATGGTACGGTTATGAATGCAACAAAGACAATTGTCACCATGGGCTTCTAGTAATGCCCAAGGTATGGGAAAGAATGGTTGTGGGATTGGTGATGGTGAGAATTGAGCATCAAGAGGTGTGATGGGTGATAAGGAAATGGCAAGTTGGGTGGATGGATGTTCTTGAGTGGGAGGTGGTGATGATGATAGGTGGGAGTTGATGTAGTCATTGATGGATGAAGTGGATGGTATGGAGGAAGATGATGTGCCATGAGTAGATGGTGTTTTTGATGGAGCATTTGGTGCACTTGGGGATGAACATTGAGGTGGTGGTGATGGAGTTTTGGTGTCATCTTGGGTTAAATCTATGAAGAGTTGTTTTGGTGGTATGATGACAAGTCTTTGCTTCCTTGGAGTCTTAGAGATGGAGGATTTTGGTGATAACATGGTGGTTTGGGATGGTGAAGGATGATGGAATGAGAAGTGATTGTTTGGAGGGAATTTATAATATGAAAATGTGGTTAGTTTAGGTAGATTTTTGAGGTTTTGTGGTAAGATTCCAATACCAGTTCGTTCATAAAGAGAAATGGTAGCTGGGGCTAGATAAAAGGGGTCACAAGATGCAAAAGAAAACAGTAAAATTTACTGTCCAGATGGCCGGTCCCCTTAATTGTAGGCCGGCCCCCTTAAAAATTAAGGGGACCGCCTAGCTAATTAAGGGGGCCGCCCATCTGGTGTTTTCCCAGGCGACCAAATTTGAAAAATTTCCAGAAAAGGGTCATTGTTAGGGTGTATTTGCAGCAAGCTCCAGTTGAATCATGTACATTAGGAATGATTTAATAGTAACAATAACATATTAAGAGATAATGTACATATGTAAACTAGTAAAATCATATTATAAGCATATCATAGGCATATTTAAATAAACTAGTTACTTAGTTCTAACATGAAAAAGGTTAAACATCTAGCATAATACAAGTCATACAAAAAAAAAATAAGAATAACACTACACAAAAAAAATAACGTCAAAGTTCAATAAATCTCCCATCAAATACATCTACTTCTTCTTTCCAAGCATCTTCCTAAGAGTTTTTCCAATGGACTTGAAACCGCTCGAACCTCCTGATGCACTGTGTGTGGTGTTGAGCAATGAGGTTTGTCTTTCGAATAGGAGTTGGTCGGTTTGTTCAGAACGAGAAGGAACTTGATAGTCGGTGTAATCAAGTTTCGGAAGATTTTCAACGAAGGTCCTAGGTGATGGAGTACTAACACGTGATGTGCTTTCCACCTCTCATCATCATCATCATCATCTCCTTGATGAGATGTAGAACCACGAGGTGGGAGTGAGGAAAGAGCTACGAGATTTGCCCTTGTCACTTCGGGATCGACGAGGTTGGACACGAACAAGAGGACGAAGGACCGGTTGAACGAACTCGTAAATATCACTCTCAAGATGAGGGTAATGTTCCATGACATGATAATAAAGTCGAGAAGGAACATACCATAAGGAAGATTGGCATTACGAGTGTTTTTGGCGGATATGATACGATGAACAAAGAGATAGGCCAAATTGTATTGTTCTTCAGCAACAACACAATACAACATGTGAGCAATGCTCGCCGTGAGATGATCACGGTGACCACCGGTACCGAACGATTCTCGCGAATGAGTTCTTTCCCAACGCTTCATGTCGGGGCGTAACTCCTTGAGGAGGATTTGGTTTGCATGGATGTCAACATTTTTTGACTTGATCTTTCGGCTAGTCGTACCACGTTCTAGCCCAAGAAATTGACGAATGTCACCGGGAGATGGAATCTCAGAGTAGTAAGGACCATCTTGAGGTCGATGTTGCTCAAGAAAGAAAGATCCCATTCATTTGAGAAAACGGCTTGACCGTTGTGTGGAATTTTGAGAATTTGACCGAATTGAGCGAGAGTAAGAGTGATGAATTCGTTTTGGATCATAAAGGAGATGAGGATATAACCATTGTTATCGGTTTGCACCGTAACTTGGCTATAGAAGTCAAGAACAAAGTGAGGAACGATACGCTCATTGATTTTGTAAAGACAATCAAGACGAACATTGGAGAACATTCGTTCGATATAGTCGGATTGATAGAAAGATGGATCGACAATTCTCCCCTCATGAATGTTTCTATCTTCAATGGGACGATAGAGACATGCAATAGCGGGAGAAATGCCGGGAGTGGCAGAGACTTTTGGAATGTATTGTTTTGTTTTGGAGACATCACCAACCGTAACTTTAGGCATTTTCACCTAAACAAGACAGCAACAAGAAAAATAAGATGAAGAAAAAAAATACATGTGTCATATACACTACTTATGTGGAACACAAACATACTTCGACTCTAAAAATTAAATCCTAAGAAGTAGTTTGCAATGTTCCTTAGTTTTAATTTTTAACTCGCTTAAAATGTATTTTATGATGTTAAGAAGTAGTTATCATGATGTTTTGATAAAGAATCATAAATATTCAAACGCTCCTTTATACATCATAAGCCATTTTGAAATGTGGCTAGATAAACATTAGATTGTATGTCTAGCTATTTCTTACGAGTATTCATGTTAAGAAACATAGATTTTGACTCGAAAATGTGTTTTAATTCATTATGCCAAACGCTCCCTTTTTCTAGAAAAATAAATACTCATATCTCAATATACATATGAATTATGTATCTTGATGACTCAAAATTACTAGTTGTATGTTTATAAGCTCGATAATTAGTTGTTAATTTTATTTCGACTTAGTTTCGGCTATTTTATGACCTAATCCAAACACCCTCTTATGTTTATAAAATCGTTTTTCATGATTCAAAAAGTATATTTTTAGGATTAAAAATTGTGATACTATAATGTAGTTAGTTTTAACAAGTGTTTATGGCATTTTTCAACAATGTTATAAATTTTTTTGAATGAGAGTTTTTTTTTTTTCAAAATTTTAGCATGAGGGTTTTAGATTATTTAGATTCTAGGTTAATTAAGTACTCTAATCCTATGGGAAGCATTTGGCAATAAGTATCCTAGACTTAATTTCAACAAAGTTGAATTTAAAAATTTTAACTAAAATATCAAATTGTGATTAGACTCGAAATTTGATGAAATTAGATGAAATGTGTTTTGGAAAACTTACAATATATGTTGCTAATCGAGATATAGGTGTTTGCCCCTTGCGAATTTAGTCCGAAGTGGTGATTTGGTGAATGGTTTTGGTGTTTCAGTTCGTTCACAGCAGAGGGTGAGGAAGAAGTGTTTGTAAAATGGGGTGTTTGGCAAAGATTTTAGAAGAAAATTTGTTTTGGTAGCAACAGATGGCCGGTCCCCTTAAACATTAAGGGGACCGCCCCCGTTTACAAGCCGGTCCCCTTAATTTTAAGGGGACCGCCCTCCAAAATAGAAAAATTTGTGTTTTGTTTCTGACGGTAAAATATTTATATGTATATATATAGATTTATTATATATCAAAAATACGTTGGGTTGTATTGCACGAGAAGGGAATACTTGACACATTTTATTAACATTTCGTTAAGAAAATTTTCTTGACAATTTTGGATAAAATGATCAAGACGTCAAGCTGACAAAGGTGGGTTTAAGGAATGAAAGAGAATGTGTGTGTTATATATATATATATATATATATTATATATAGTATATATATATATTATATATTAGTGTATAAGGTAGGAGATGGTGTAAGGATGGGAGTTGCATATATGAGGAAAGGACGGAGATGGGTGCTAACGACGATGGGAGTTTGTTTCATAGTTTTCTTGTGCGAAGGTTCGGCTTCGACTTCTATGTTGATCCATCAACTCACTTCTCTTCATCACCGTGAGTTTTGCGAGAGTGGACATAGAAATTTTCATGTTGACGTATAGTCCAAAAGGGGCAAAGGGGGAAAAAAGTTCGAGTGACGAACAATTTCTTTTAGTTTAGATAGTCAACAAATACGTATCTAGGTATATATGATATATATATATATAGTATATATATATATATATATATAAAAAAAACTTACTAACAAACACATAAGTATTTACTAAGTATTTAAGACTAAAGGGGGGGGGGCATGCAATAGGCTAGTTCATTAATCTACGCATATAGTGGTGAGCATGAAAGAGAGGCGTACCTTTTAGTCTTCAACATGTGGTCTTCAAAAACTTCAAAGAGTATTGACTTATATAAGCCAATAACGAAGGAGATTCCGACTTTACCGATGAGTTGAAATTCTAGCCACTTGGTCCCCATGGTCTGATTGGTCCATAGTTGTTTGAACCAAACATGGTTTGCAATTGACTCGGATGCATATATGGTGGAAGTATTCCCCAAGGATTAAAACTTGGTGGATTTGGATAATTCCACATTGGGTGACTATTATTTTGACGGTTTGGTCTATTTTGGTTTCTTCTAGGTTGAGGAGTTTTAGGCCGAGGGTGAGAACTAAGTGGTCTTCTAGGAGGAGGTTTTTTTACCTTAACTTTGGTTTAGAGTGTTCTACTTTATTTTTTAAAGATGGTTTATAAAAGGTTTTTACATCCTCATTACTAGCTATGGGTATTTTTCTATCTTTCATAAGTATATACTTAGGTTTTGACTCTAAAGGTTTTTGCTCACTAGTTTCACATTCAAACTTTACATTTTTAGTTTCACTATTTGAATCCTTAGTTGAATTAAATCCTAATCCGGTTTTATCTCCTGATATTCTTTGAATACTTATTATTTCCCTAAGTGAATTACTACTATTTTCGAATTTGTTAAGTTTACAAATTTCTTTCTTAAGTATTTCGTTTTCATTTTTAGTTTCTTGACATGTTCTACATTCAAAAACTTCTTTCCCTTTTTCTAAGTTATGTAGTTTAATTTTTAATTCTAGTATTTCTTTTTCTAATTGGTTATTTTTATGTTTTAGTGATTTATTTTTACTCATTACTTTTTGACCTAGTTTGCATAATTTATTATATTCACTATCTAAGTCTTTTTCATCTAATGATAAATATTCATCACTAAAGTATTCGGTTTCGGAATGTACCTCACTTGATGTCTTAGCCATAAGACATTTCTCCTCCTTTGTGGTTTCTTTCTCGTCTTCGTCACTATCACTCCATGCTCCTCCAACGAACGCCTTTTGGTTTTGCTCCTTTGACATCATAGGACATCTTCCGATGAGATGATTTGGATCACCGCATTTGAAGCACTTCCTCTCGCTCTTGCTACCTTTGTCGTCTTTGTTTTTTTGGATGCCTTTCTTTCGTCATGTGGTTGTCTAACGAATCTTCCTCGTCTTTTGAAAAACTTCTTGAAGTCTCTTACGGCCATGGCATATTCTTCGTCATCACTATCGGAGGTTGAGCTATCCTCGTCACTTGATGCTTTCCTAGCTTTCAACGTGATTGACTTGCTTTGCTCTTTCTTTCCTTTGACCATCTCGGAGTCTTTCTTGATTATTGCTTCGTAGACCTTCAAGTTGCCAATCAACTCGTCAAGTTGAAGAGTTGACAAGTTCTTTGATTCTTCAATCGCCGTAACTTTAGCTCGCCATTTTGGATGAAGAGCCCTAAGAAATTTCCTAACAAAATTCTTACTAGAAAACTCTCATCAAGTGCCTTTAAACTTGTGATGATTGTGTTAAACCTAGCAAAAGCATTATCAATTGATTCCTCTTCCGGAATCGTAAATTGTTCATATTGTTGAACAAGAAGATCTATTTTATTATCTTTGACTTGACTATTACCTTGGTGAGTTATTAGTAAAGTGTTCCAAATTTCTTTTGCGGTTTTACACATAAAGATCCTTTCGTATTCTTTACGTGGTAACGCATTATAAATAACCATTTTTGCCTCATTATTTTTAGAAAGCTTTCTTTTTAAATCATCACTTTGTTTTTCAAAAGGTATTACTTCATCCTTTTTAGTTTCAGGATTGTTTTGAATAGGTAAAAAATCACCATTAGTAATGACATGCCAAAGATCTAGATCATTTGATTTCACATAAGTTTCGAATCGATTTTTTCCAATAAAGAAATTCATCACTTTCAAATAGTGGCGGTCTTTGCATAGATTGCCCTTCTAAATATTTTTCAGATTCCATAGATCGTTTCAAGTTTTAAAATACATTTTATTTTAAAAATCTTGTTTAACTTGGCTCTGATACCAATTGTGGAAAACTAGAATGGGGGGGTTGAATAGTTTTACGTCTTTTTAGATTTTATGAAAACTTTTGTTTACTTTTAAAGCTTCGATTCTATCTTATGTGAATTCAACTTTTGATCAATATGAACAAATATAAACAAATATATAGAAAGCAATGCAAGTAAAGTAAATATAATGAAATGAAAGATAGAGATGGAAAGATCAAACCACAACACGGAGATTTATAGTGGTTCGGCTACAAGAACACCTTCCTTGCCCTACTCCACTCCTCGAGTCACCTACTCGAGAGTTTTCTTCACTATGTCAACAAACTCCCTTATGGCGGAGAAACCTTACACAACTTTAGCTTACACCGGTTTTAACGACACAAAGCTAGATGTCGAGTTCTAATCGTAGCTAGAACCAATCTCACAACTTATACACAACTTCTACACAACTAGTTCACACCTTCTTCACGACGGCTTCACGACTACTTCACGACTTCTTCTTCACGACTACTTCACGACTTCTACACTACTTCTTTACAAGCACAACTACTTACTTACACTTAGATCTACTTATCACAACTATACAACACTTTACACAACTACAAGAATGATATGAGTTAAGCTATAATACTTCTTCTCTAGTTGAAGGAGTATTCTTCTTTTGCACTTTGATGGTGGAAGCTTGGATCACTTGGAAACCAATGCTTAAGAGAATATGATCAAAGGATTTTAGAAAGGATTTACAAGGATTAGAGAAGATTTAGAACAGAAGGTTTGGGGTGCAAAAGGTGAGGAAAATGTCCAGAGATAAACCAGTATTTATAGGCAAAAACTGGGAAGCTACTGGAGCGGGGCGGTCCCCTTAAATAGGGGGCCGGTCCCCTTAATTTTAAGGGGGCCGCCTTTATGAATTAAGGGGGCCGCCCATGCTGAACGTTGCCCAGTTTTGTCCTTTTGTGGGGAAGGTTTTTTTGGGACATTTTTGCCATTTTTGGTTGAAAATTTGAATTCATATATTTATAATAGATTAAACATATTTATTTAATACCAAAATGTTTTTCAAAAATATATAAAATGTTTTTGACATTTTATAAAAAGTTTAGAGATTAAGAAAAAGTTCATTTGATCATATAATGCATTAAGCATTTGTTTATTCATACCTTAAGTGATTGAGTTGTTAAAATAGATATTTACAACTAAATACTTGTTTACGTCATGATCTTTCATTTAATGATTTTACATTTTGTGATTATCAAAATATAGAGATATCGAAAGAATATTAATAACGTGTTTAGGCATTATTTATATCAACAAGCGGGTTTGTTTCTATTTGGTGTCTTAGTGGATTGTGCCTTAGCGCGTAAATTTTCTTTCATGATATACTGTGCAGCACATGCATCATGATTAGCTAAAAAGACACATTTTTGACATGTAGGACAGACAAAATCAACATTTTGGTTTAAAACAACAACCTTAACTTTGTCACTACTGTCATTTAAAAATTGTTTCTTGTTCGAAGAGGAATTTGAATTCTTAGTGTTGCATTCTACGTGCACAACATTTTCTTTTGCGCAACTACTCTTAGATGCAAGCCAATCCCTAGTTTTTTGTTGAGTGTTCCTAGGTAATGGTTTACTACTACTAGCAGTCCCTTGTAATGTTGTAGAATTCATCACCCTAGATTTTGTACCTAAAATTTCGCCTTTTCGAAGCTGTGCCTTTTTCCTAGCTTTTTCTAGAAGGTGAGTATATACCATGTCGTTAGAACCAACAGATTCTTTAACAGTTTTTTTGGTCACAGTCGGTGAGCTATTCCAAGAAAGATCAGGTGTAATGACTTATGGTTCCTCGACAAACACTTTTTCTTTTTCAACGCCTTTTCCATCAATCTTTAATATTCTTTTCTTGATGGGCAAGGAATGTGGAGTGACTGGTTTTGACAAATCATTTTTCTCATTGACATTTGGAACAACCTGAGAAATAGACATTTGTGGTTTTTCAACCGGTTTGGAAGCATTTGGTTTCACCGGAGTCGATGGTTTTGCAAACTTAGTATCCACACCCTTTCCTTTTAGACTTCCCAGCTGAGCCCTCAAAAGATCATTTTGCTCTTTCATGTCTTTGTAGGCACACTCATACGACAGTTTGTCATACTTGCATTCCTCGGTTTTTCGATCAAGTTGTTTAAAATATGACACGTTTTCTTTTTCAAGTTTAATAAGAGCATTTTCATATTTTGAAACAATTGCAGAGGTCTCAGTTCGCAGTCTTTCATCGTCTTCAACAGAATATGTTTGCAAAATGATGGACATAATATCAGTCGACATAACTGCTTCGAAGAGAGAATCATTGTGGTTTTCCAAAACTTTGATGTGTTCAATGTTTTCATTAGCTTCCTTAACCAGGGATTTGTGGTCCTTGACAAAGTCGGCTGTTTCTTTCAAAATTACATTTTCAACATGAATTACTCTCGCATGAATTGTATTTAGTGGAGTACTAATTTCTATTTCAAACACCTTTTTCATTTCAACATGAAAACTTGAATACCAGTTGTTGATACTAATATTCGTTTTGGATTCAACAATACTTTGAAGATTTGATGAAGCGAAAAGTGTACCGCTTTTAAGGGGTCATTTAAGCCCTAAATCGTATTTATTTGATCAAATATTGCCCTAAATCGTTCCTTTTGTCATTTTAGGTACTTTTGAGGAGAAATCTGGAAAAGGAGGCATTTTGGACGTTTTTGGAGCATAAAAGTGAAGAAAACGACAAAGTCTCAAAATTGTGCTGAAAGTTACCTTTGACGGCGTCACATTTTACTCTGGACGGCGTCATGGCTTGGCAAGAAAAGGTGGACGTGAAATTTACTCATGATAAGCCAGTGAAAATAGCATGTGAATTCTGACGGCGTCACGCTTTAACCTGATCAAGGGCGTCACGGCTTAAATCAAAGAGGGACGGCGTCACGTTCAATAGCTGACGGCGTCAAGCCTTGATAAGCCAGAACGGATTTTGGAGAGCTAAAGAGGACGGCGTCAAGAAGGTCATCCGGGAACCCTAGAAGCGGCGAGGTGACGGCGTCACACTCCATAAGGTGACGCCGTCAGATGTAAAAATCTATATATAGTTTTCTAATTTTTTGTCATTAAGAGAGAGCTTAGTGTGGAATTTTTGGGAGAAAACCCTAAGACGATTTTAGCATCTTTTTCAAGGCTTTTTGCCTTGAGATCTTTCATGTTACATTGAAAGATAAGTTATCAATTAATCATTCAATATGTCTATGTGTTGTTTGATTTTATCTTGTTCTTGTCTTTTGTTTAACATGTTAGGCTAGATTTATCTTGTGTTTGCTTAGATCTAATGAAACCTAGCTATTGATTATTGGTTATTAGTGTGTTATTAGTTGTATTGGATGATTGTTTATCTATGTTAGGCTTAAGAAAACTGGCTAACTTCCTATTCGGTAACTTGCTTGAACGTCTTAAGAAACATGAACCAAATGCGTACTAAAGGTTTTTATGGTTGTATTTAATGCACAAGCGAATTCTAGTGATCCCATGTTAGGAGCTTCCTAGCCGGCTCGACATAGCAGTGAAGTAGGAGCTTGTAGAGTTGGGGAAGTACGTACGCCACCCCACAATTGGTATTAAGGAATACACCCGTCATCCACGCAACTAATACACACTAATCAACCGGTAAAAGATAGTTAGGGAGTAAGGAAATCTAAGTAAACACATTTCTCTACACATAAGTTTCTCACCAACATTTTATTTTCAGTTATTTATTTTATTTGCATTTGTAGTTATTTGGGTTAGTTGACTAGCAACTAATTCCGCCCACTCCTTCAAAACCGAGATTTTACTTGCTTTCATAAAAATATAAAAACATAAAAAGAATCTTCCTCAACCTTTAGACCTATTAGAGTAGTTTTTCATACCTAACGAACACTATTCCCTGTGGAGAACGATCAATCCCCCGTACTTACCACTACACTATACTACATCGGTCAGGTACACTGCCTGGTGGGGTTGTAAGCCTCTTGAGATCCCTCGAGAGGTAAAACCTGTTGTAAGGTTACAAAACCACGCATCAAGTTTTTGGCGCCGCTGCCGGGGAATAGTTATTGTTTAGGTTGAATTTTTATTTTATAGGTCTACTCACTAGATTCCTTTCTAGTGAGATTTTTGTTTTATTTTTATTTTTCTTTTTCTAGATTTTCTTTAGTCTATCTATTTTCTTCGTGTCTTTGTTCGTAACCATACCATCCGACATCATGGAAGATGGTAATATCCTTAATCCCAATAACCCACCACCACAACAACCACCACCTCCTAGAGCCCGTACTTTAGGAGAGTATTCCCGTCCTAGCCACCATGGCTATCGAAACACCATTGAGCTCACTCAATGAGCCAATATCACACCCTTGCGATCCGACACCATCCGGTTGGTGCAAAGCGGATGCGCATTCCATGGACTTCGTTCTGAAGATCCTAATCAACATCTCAAGGACTTTCTTAAAATCGTTGATTCTATAGACCTTGATGTTGCCACTCGAGAGACGACCCGATTGCGTCTCTTCCAATTCTCTCTGCGGGATCAAGCTAGTCAATGGCTAGAACGTCAACCCGCAGGATCCATCACCTCTTGGGATGATCTCACCACTCGTTTCCTTGCTTAGTTTTTCCCACCGGGAAGAACTACCAAGCTAAGGAATGATATCTTGATGTTCCAACAACGTCAAGGCGAAACTCTCTACGAGGCATGGACTCGATTCAAGGACTTACTCCAAAAGGTCCCTCACCATGGCATAGAACTTTGGCTCCAAGTCCAAATCTTCTATGACCATATCAATCTCTCCACGAGGCAAACCATTGACCAATCGGCCGGTGGTAAGCTACGTGATCTAAGTGCGGAACAATCATGGGCTCTCCTAGAGGATCTTGCTCTTTATGACAACGAAAGTTGGAGTGATCCCCGTGATTTGAATAAAACGGTCAAGGCAATATCTTTGCCTTTGAACAATTCAAGCACTTCCGACCGTAGGATCATAGAACTTGAAGACCAAGTCAAGTTTCTCATGAAATCCTACGAGGTTCCTAAACTTTCAAGCCAAGTGAACAAAATCACTTCTTCATGTGAATTATGTAGTGGTCCCCACGACACTCGTGATTGCATGGAACTCCCCGAACAAGCTTTTGTGGACTACGCATCCTCGCGTACCGACGGAGCGGGAGACAAGTGGTACACTTTCAAACCCGAGCCAAACCCTTATGGTGATTCATACAACCCCTCATGGAAAAATCACCCGAACCTTAGGTGGAAACAAAACCAAAACGCACAACAAACCAATTCTTCCAACCCACCTAATCGTTTCCAATCAAGCGGTTCCAACTCGAACCGTACTTTCAACAACAATCCTTCTGGCAATGGTAGTACCAATAACTTTGAAGGATTGATGTCCCAATTTATGGCATCTCAAGAAGCTCGTTTAGCCAAGTTTGAAGCCGATTTCAAGCAAAAACAAAGCGAGATGACCAATAAGATTGACACATTGTTGAAAGCCCTCAATGACCGAGAAATGGGAGCACTCCCTAGCAACACGGTCAAGAACCCGAAACTAAACGTCAACGCTATTTCATCGGTTTCGTCCCCTAGTTCTTGTCCACAATATTATTCGGTCAATTCCATGAGCACGTGTTTCAAACAAACCCAAGTCGTTCCAAATGACCAAGAAGTTATGACATCCAAATTGGTCAACAACATAGTTGAAACACCTCCCACTCAAAACCTTGACGAAGAATTCAAGGAGCTCCACCTTGAAAGTCCGGTTGTTGATGAGTTGGATGAAAAGAAGCTCAAGTTAGGCGAAAAAGGGACCGCCTTCGTTCAAAACAAACTACCTAAGAAGTTAGATGACCCGGGCTTATTCGTTCTACCTTGCAAGATCGGTAATTCGGAGGCTTATGACACATTAGCCGATCTTGGATCAAGCCTTAACCTACTTCCGTTACCTCTCTACACCTCTCTAAAACTAGGAAAACTTGAAGAAACCGAGGTGATAATAGGTTTAGCGGATGGGAGTGTTGCTTACCCGGTTGGAGTAGTTAAGGACGTGTTAGTGCACATTGGAAAACTAATCATTTTAGCCAATTTTCACGTCCTTGATATGGTTAGTGATCCTACATGCCCCTTGTTGATAGGTAGAGGATTTTTGGCAACCGCTAGTGCTATGATTGATTGTAAGGAATCCAAGATAGCGGTAGGAGAAGGAGATACTTGGTCAGTCTATGATGTAAAGAAACATGCATATGATACTAGTGATGAACCGACACCCCATTGGTTAGAGTTGAATAGGAGACCATCTAGATATGGACCTTGGATAGATAGAGGCTTCATAGGACCCCAACGCCCATTTTACCTAGAAGAGGACTTTGTGAACCAAACACATACGGTAGAACAACTCTTGGCTAGGGACACCGAATTGGATCCATTTGAAGACCCTCTAGTTTTTAGAAGGATGATTGATTTCCTAGGAGTTTTGCCAATTAACCTAGGAATGAATAAGTGGACTGGTGAGGAGGATGATCACAAGTGGGATTGGGACAAACCACCCAAAGATGGAGATGGTTCATGGCATATTAAGATGACATTGTATGACCCGGATGGAGAGAAGTTTGAAAAGATATATCGTACTAAGCGGACCAATAGGAAACTTCAATCCAAGCTTAACCCTAAAGACGTCCTCGATGACGAGCTCACTTATATAGGGTAGAGTGACTTTGAGTCTAGCTACAAGACTCGTTAATAAAGAAAAGCGCTTCTTGGGAGGCAACCCAAGCTTTATTTTGTTTATTTGCTTTGTGTGTTTATTTGTTTGTTTGTTTGTTTTTATTTGTTTCCGTATGTGTGTTTAATTTTTATTATTATTGATTCATGTTCAAAACTAAAATTGTGAAAATGCTTTATTTTGTTTTTAACTTCGTCTTAACTACATATAAAGGTATTTTGCAAAAGTTAAGTGTAAGGGAAATCTAAATCGGTTTATTAGAACACAAATTAACATGAATCATAATAATAATAAATTAACATACATATTAGTGTGTGTTTGAGTCAAATGCTTGTATCGAGTCATAATGATGTTTTGCAGGATTTCCAGGAAGTAAGGTAAAGGTTTTTCCAGAAATTTTCCGGAAACTTAAAATGAAAATTTTTGTCAGGTCATTTCTGACGGCGTCAGGGTTTATAACCTGACGGCGTCAGATTTAATTTTCAGAAATTTTTGAAAGTTTTGTTTTTAAAAAAGTTTTTATTAAAATCTCCAACTTATAATCTCCAGGAATCTGCAAAATTATCATTCCACAAGCATTATATCCTTATATATAGATTTTATCCCGCCGATGTTATGCAGGTTTTCGTGTTTGTTTTCTCAGGTTTAACAGGCTATTTTGGACAAGGAAATGTTTTGAATCAAGCTTTTGGCGATGCATTAGTCATGGAGCTTCAACATTACTTTGGAAGAAGATTTAACCGTGTTACTTCATTATCCACCGAGCGAATCAGGGGAGTATTTGATTTCATTCTTTTACTTTATGCTTTTACATCTTGTTATTTGAACATTGGGGACAATGTTCATCTTAAGTGTAAGGGGAGGGTAAAAGTACGATTTTAGAGAATACAATTGCGCTTGATTTTTATTTGTTTAATAGTAGATGTGTAATAAAAACTGAGATAAATACCTGATAGGGTAATTTTAGTGCCAAATTTAAAATTTTTTACAACATATAGGAGTGAAACTTTGATCTTAATGAGCGTCTCACGGATAGGAGTTATATGACTAGCACAAAAAACCGTACCACTAAAAAATTTTCCACCCCCAAATATGTGAGGTTCACCCCTAGAATTGGTAGGAAAAGCATTTATGCTATGATGTGTGTACCGGTAGCACTTAGATTCTAGAACTTGCGTTAGGAACATTCCAAGGCCACAAGTGAGACTACATTCGTGTAGTTAGATTTACTACATGATAAGAGGCATTAGGATTAACCCATTGTTTTACACCTGTGTTTTTGTTATAATTACATTGGCTACATTGGTCAAGTAATTCTCCCACACCCTTTGCGTTGTACTCATTTTTAGTACACGATACCCCTAGTACACCCCTCAGAGCCTATCTTTTCGTTTCGACCTTTAAGCATTTTACTTAAAGGAAGAATTTGTTACACCCCACTAAAATGTACACCCAAATCGCCTTAGCCTACCTTGTATGCACTCATCTTTAGTGCATTATTGTGTCAACATTTGTTTAAACCCAAGTTAATTATCTAATTGATTACATGGTTGCTAAGTCGAGTCATATCTTTGTACATATTGTTTTGGGACGATTGGGACTCATGGGTAAAGTACTAGTGTAATGGAGTAATGGGGAAGAACATCATTTATTACCCCCATATGTGCTAATAATTTTAAAAGTACTCCAAGTTTTTCAATTATCTTAATTCGAGTCATTAGATTAGTATTTGTAAAGTTATGTAAAAGTTCAAGTGTAAGGGGGATGCAATGCCCCTATGATGTATTATTTTGGATGGTAGGGCAAGAGTGTATGTCAAAAAAAAAAAAAAAAAAAAAAAAAAAAAAAAAAAAAAGAAAAAGAAAAATAGAAAAAACATACGGACTACCATCCCGTTTCATTTTATGTTTATTTTTATGTTTTTGTTATTTTGTTATTTTGTTTCTAGCTTAAGATTGAGTCGAGTCTTGGCTTAGCAACATTGTATAGTAAATGTAATTAATCAAGATCTTTAACTCGCCACCAGTAAAATATCCTTTATCCAACAAAATCGTGTTTTCCTTTTCCCTACACCTAACGTTATAACCCATGTAAAAGCCCTCTTTGATAGTTTATCTTTGGTGCTTACGCCTAGTGGAGGAGGTTTTCGATCCTTTCCCAAGCCTATGGTAATCTATTTGCTATGACAGGTAGTGAGAGATATTATCCGTTTTCATTTATGAGATTTATTTTGATGACACTTGAGAGATGTGAGTATCTAAACACTACTTGTGAGGTGCTAGTTCATAATCTCCGTGCTTATTATGATTGAAGTGGAACGATTATTTGTTGTAATTACTTTTATGTTTGCATTAAATGACCCCTAACTTGTATTTTGATTAGAATAAAAGCGCATTTGCTTGAGGACAAGCAAATCTCAAGTGTAAGGGTATTTGATGAAGCGAAAAGTGTACCGCTTTTAAGGGGTCATTTAAGCCCTAAATCGTATTTATTTGATCAAATATTGCCCTAAATCGTTCCTTTTGTCATTTTAGGTACTTTTGAGGAGAAATCTGGAAAAGGAGGCATTTTGGACGTTTTTGGAGCATAAAAGTGAAGAAAACGACAAAGTCTCAAAATTGTGCTGAAAGTTACCTTTGACGGCGTCACATTTTACTCTGGACGGCGTCATGGCTTGGCAAGAAAAGGTGGACGTGAAATTTACTCATGATAAGCCAGTGAAAATAGCATGTGAATTCTGACGGCGTCACGCTTTAATCAGATCAAGGGCGTCACGGCTTAAATCAAAGAGGGACGGCGTCACGTTCAATAGCTGACGGCGTCAAGCCTTGATAAGCCAGAACGGATTTTGGAGAGCTAAAGAGGGACGGCGTCAAGAAGGTCATCCGGGAACCCTAGAAGCGGCGAGGTGACGGCGTCACACTCCATAAGGTGACGCCGTCAGATGTAAAAATCTATATATAGTTTTCTAATTTTTTGTCATTAAGAGAGAGCTTAGTGTGGAATTTTTGGGAGAAAACCCTAAGACGATTTTAGCATCTTTTTCAAGGATTTTTGCCTTGAGATCTTCCATGTTACATTGAAAGATAAGTTATCAATTAATCATTCAATATGTCTATGTGTTGTTTGATTTTATCTTGTTCTTGTCTTTTGTTTAACATGTTAGGCTAGATTTATCTTGTGTTTGCTTAGATCTAATGAAACCTAGCTATTGATTATTGGTTATTAGTGTGTTATTAGTTGTATTGGATGATTGTTTATCTATGTTAGGCTTAAGAAAACTGGCTAACTTCCTATTCGGTAACTTGCTTGAACGTCTTAAGAAACATGAACCAAATGCGTACTAAAGGTTTTTATGGTTGTATTTAATGCACAAGCGAATTCTAGTGATCCCATGTTAGGAGCTTCCTAGCCGGCTCGACATAGGAGTGAAGTAGGAGCTTGTAGAGTTGGGGAAGTACGTACGCCACCCCACAATTGGTATTAAGGAATACACCCGTCATCCACGCAACTAATACACACTAATCAACCGGTAAAAGAGAGTTAGGGAGTAAGGAAATCTAAGTAAACACATTTCTCTACACATAAGTTTCTCACCAACATTTTATTTTCAGTTATTTATTTTATTTGCATTTGTAGTTATTTGGGTTAGTTGACTAGCAACTAATTCCGCCCACTCCTTCAAAACCGAGATTTTACTTGCTTTCATAAAAATATAAAAACATAAAAAGAATCTTCCTCAACCTTTAGACCTATTAGAGTAGTTTTTCATACCTAACGAACACTATTCCCTGTGGAGAACGATCAATCCCCCGTACTTACCACTACACTATACTACATCGGTCAGGTACACTACCTGGTAGGGTTGTAAGCCTCTTGAGATCCCTCGAGAGGTAAAACCTGTTGTAAGGTTACAAAACCACGCATCAAGTATTTTCACTCTCTTTTTAAGATCATCCAAATATCTCCTAGCTTCACTTGTGTTAAAAGGGTTGCTAAAGGACATTTGTTCCAAGTTTGAAATATTTTTAGAAACAACTTTTTGTTTTGTTGAAACAATTGGTTTTTTGAAAACCTTTGGTGTTTGTTGTTGTTGAACAAAATTTACTCCAGAAAGTATGTTAAGTTTGTTATAATCAATTGGTTTTATTTATGGGTTCTTTTTTCTCATTTTGATTCTACTCTCTCCAGCAAGCTCAATTGTTTCATTAGAATCCTGAACAGCGGGAGGATCATGTTTAGCAAATATCACATTACCATTATACAACACATTCTGTTCTTTCTGAGCTTTCTTGAGAGTATAAGGGTTTTCACAACCGATAGCCATTTTCTTCATTGTGTGTAAAAGCGGGTTTGGATCTTTAATTAGCATATGAATTGTTTGAGTAGAATGACCCGTCTTTACAAGCAAATCTTCCAACTTTTTATTTGTTTCTTGTTTCTTAATGATTTCGTCAAGAAGATCATTTTCTCGTTTTAAAAAATATGCTTTCAACTGTTTCTTTTCTTTTTCAAGATCAGAACAAGTTGATGTTTGTTTAGAAAGTTGGTTTTTCAAATCAGAAATTTCCGCGTTTAAGGATTTTATTTTCATGTTTAAATTAACATCACGTGTGTCAAACTAGATTTGCAATTGTTTTTCTCTTAAAACGGAATTTCGATAACCAGTTTCTAATTCTGACTGTCGTTTGTTTTTAAATTCAAAAGCTTTTTCGTTTTCCTTATACCTCTCAAGCTCAGCGGTCAGTTTCACATTTGCGGTCTTAAATTCGCGATTGACCTTTTTCACTTTTTCAATCTCAATGCTATAATTATTCAGTAATGATTCAAAGACAGCACGGGTTTCCTCATCATTAGCACCATTTTGTGTAACTTGAACTCCATTAGGATTCATATATGGAGATTCACAGTTAACATTGCTATTAACTTGCTCCCCCACATATGTGTCATAATTAGGTTCAAGAGGCACAGAATGTGGCTTTGCATGAGCAAACGGATTAGCATCATTACTATAATTTGGTACCTCATGGAGTGGTTCTGTGTCATAAGTAGGAGGAATTTCATAATCACTGCTTGATGTTGTTTCTTGCTGATTAGCCATAAAGTTGAAGTTTCCATTGAGATCTGCTGCATCATCATTAACTCTTGTTGTAACCATGAAGTGGTATTCTTCAGCAGTCAACGGTGTTCCCGACTCTTCTTTATTGGCTAGCATCAACATGTACAGGAGCTTTTGTAGCTTCGTCATTGTATTGACATTGTAATCTCTACCAATATTACTACTGTGAATTTCATATGTAGGTTTCTTAATCGTAGTCATAAAAAAATCATTCCCATTTTGAATAACTACGTTCTGATTCACAATCTGACCCCTCTAATTTCCAACATACTGCCCTGCATTTTTCATTTGAATACCCATAGCATTTTCAGGTGCATCTGACTTAAACTCAAACAATGCTTCAGCACTTCATTCCATTTCTGACCATCGCTTCATATGCGCAGCAAATGTAATAGGAAATCTCAAGTCAAGTGATTTTAAGTGCTCTGGAAGCTCATTTTCTTCAACGTCTTGTTCATTATCATTCGACAGCTTCTCAGTCTCAGACAATTTTTCCTCAGTCTCAGTCACCGTCTTCTCAGTCTTAGGATATGGAGCAAAGAATTGAACAAGAGGGTCCATATCAATTGATGAAAAGAAATTGGTGAGAAAAGACATTTTGATCGTGTGAACTGAATACGGATCTTGTAGACGATAAAGAAGTGATTTTTTGTTTTTCAAATCGAGTTATCCAATAACTAGCACGAAAGTTATATCCAACGAACCCGAAAAATTTCACCAAAATATAAAATTAATCTCGGATAATTAAAGCTCAATCAAAATCTTTGTCTAAACTTATACCACAGATATTTATCTCAAACAAACAAATTCGTCCTTGTGATAAAAACCAACAATATTCAACCCAAAAAATCGTCCTTGTGTTAACAATTTTCAGCCCAACACTGATTTTTAAAATTTTCAGCCCAAGTCCAATGACAGCCCACTTAAACTAAACCCTAATATTCGGACTATATAACAGAACTTAATCTCCCTAAACTTGTGCAAAACCAACCCTAATCACTCTACCACTAAAAAAACGCAGCCACACAAAAATATTCTCAGCCCCTTTTTTCATATAGCAACCGATGATATAGACACAATAAAACTTCGTCCCTTGATTTACTTCTTGTTGCTCAAGCACCAAGATAATCAAGCCTTCAAGGTTTTGATTCAAGATAGAGGGCAGGTGATTATGTTTCTTGTTTTTCGATTAAACCGAACGAAAAGGAAGTATGAAACGTTTTTCGTTTTGTTCTTTTCTTTGAAAGGTTCGAATATTAAAAAGAAGTGTTCCTTCTTATAGATCGATGAAGAAAAATCTCTGATGGTTCTTTTTATAAACGAATCGACTATAATATGAAGAGATTATCTGAGATCTTTGGTTTCCTTTTCCCTTTTTTTCGTATATTTTTAAACTGAATTAAAGATTGAATGAAAACCGTTTGGTTTTTGTTCCTTCTTGATGTTTCAGATATAAAGATGAAGGTTTGTTCTTCAAAAGATCGATGATGGCCATAGTTCACTCACGAAAAAATCTATAAAGATTGATATCCTGAACAAAACTGAGATCTATGAAATGGTTAGGATTAGAGAATTTTTTTTTTTTTTTTAACTGTTGTTTTTTTTTCGTTTTGAGTTTGCTTCTGTTGAGATTCATTTGTTATTGAGTATAGGATTAGATTAGATTTGTTGTTTGTTGTCGTTGTGGACTTTTGTTGATTTGTATTTGAGTCTGATCTTGTGAATTGTTTTGAGTTTAGGTTGATTTGGACTGAAGTTGTTGTTGTTGTTGTTTTTTTTTTTTTTTTTTTTTTTTTTTTTTTTTTTTTTTTAATGAATCTGGTCTCGTCCTTTTTTGATTTTTGACTGTTGACTTTTGTTGACTTTTTAACGAGTGATTCCTTACTCGAAATGTTGCTAATTTCAAAAAGTTCAAAAGTTCAATCTTCTAACTCGAAAATTCAAAATAATTCCTTACTCAGAAAATTATCCTTACTCAGAAATGTATCTTCCTAACTCGGAATTTTAACCTTACTTGAAGAATTTTTTCCTAACTCGGAAATTAAGTGCTAACTCGAAGGATTTATACACTTCTTGCTTGAAGTACTTAGAAACTAACTCGGAAAATCCTTTCTAACTCGAAGGATTTTAAGTCTTACTCGGAAAATTAACTTCTAACTCAAAGTTTTTATGCCCTTACTCGGAGGAACACCCTTCTAACTCGAAGGAATAATGTGTTACTCGAAGAAAAACGCATGAACAGTACACGTAAAAATATGCTCAGATTTGGATTTTGTTTTTTAGACTTTAAAAGACTTCTAAATCATCTTGTGGCTCTTGATACCAATTGAGAGAGATGGTAACTTCTAGAGAGAGAAAGATATTAGATTAAGATAAGATGGATAGAGAACCCTAAAGAAGCACCACCACCCTCATGAGGTAGAAGGCTTCTTTTATTGTATATGAGCCTTCACATGGTTTACCTCATGGGGCGATGTGGGATGGAATACTAAAATACATTGTAATATAAGCGGACTAGCTTATCGGACTAACTATTACACGTTGCATTATTACAAGACTTAATAACTTGAGAATGATCGTCACTTCTATTCCTAACAGATATCTACTCTTGAAATGATCATTGAGGACATCCAAGTTAGTCATCGATCAGACATAAGGAGTCTTTTAGACGCAATCCATGAGCTTAAGAATAATAAACGAACAACCCTAGACTAGTAGACTACCAGACTTACTAGCCTAGAATCCCTGAGTAAATATAGCTTTCGTACTAAACCTAGTTATGGGATATGTAACATAAACAAGGGTACTTGTCAAATTTTCACCTTGTAAGATAAATAGGCAAGTCGTTTATGATCTAATGGAGTATTAGTTTTCCCATACCTAGTTTCATAGGTTGTCTATCCCGTATTAAGATTTATCCTCATAAATTTAGGAAACTCTATGGATTCTACACCACCCGGTTATCCCGAGCCTTTATACCTAGGTCTTATGGTAGCAATTCATAACCAAGAAATTAAGCAAGTGACCGTACCTAGGGACACTGAAAC
Organism: Artemisia tridentata subsp. tridentata; assembly: GCA_021014915.2. Classification (NCBI taxonomy): domain Eukaryota; kingdom Viridiplantae; phylum Streptophyta; class Magnoliopsida; order Asterales; family Asteraceae; genus Artemisia; species Artemisia tridentata. Next base: position 378,119,384 of record CP139506.1, read on the forward strand.
CTCTATTGAAACTCTACCCGTAGGATCTTCTCTACCATTTAGTTTATCATCATCTAAAGGATCTTCTTCACCATATAGTCCATCCTCATCCGTAGGATCCTCTTCCCCGATTAGGCCAGCTACACCACCACCGGACTATTTCTTAGATGAATCTATGTTTGCAGAACTAGATAATTCCTTATGGATTATACCAAGACCCTTAGGAGGTAAACCAGCTCCCGAGAAATGAAACCCATACTTGTTAGAATACCCATAAGTTTTAGGTTTTGAACTCTTCCGTTATATTCTACAATGTTCTAAGAGTTAAAACTTGTATCAAGCTCTTCCGTTATATTCTACAATGTTCTAAGAGTTAGAACTTGTATCGAACTCTTCCGTCATATTCTACAATGTTCTAAGAGTTAGAACTTGTATCGAACTCTTCCGTCGTATTCTACAACGTTCTAAGAGTTAGAACTTGTAGCCGTCATATTCTACAATGTTCTACGAGTTAGAACTTGTAGCCTTCATATTCTACAATGTTCTACGAGATAGAACTTGTATCCGTCATATTCTACAATGTTCTACGAGTTAGAACTTGTATTGAATAAAACGTCTATGTCGGAATTTTCATAATCCTCATTATGACTGACTCGTGATATCTTTCTTACCCCATGCTATCCGTCAAATATTGATAGAATGGAGCCTAAGCGATCGTCAACGTCTGCTACTCCGGCCATGACTCAGGATGCCATCCGGCAACTAGTTGCTGACAGTGTGACTGCGGCACTAGAATCCCGAGCGGCTAACACGACTAATAACACCGATAGAAACCCTGGGCCGAGAGAAACCTCTATAGCGAAGAAGAGTAGCTACAAAGAGTTCATGAACTGCCAACCTTTCAATTTCAAAGGTACAGAAGGCGCTGTTGGACTAATCCGCTGGTTCAAACGAAGCGAATCAGTATTCTCTCGCAGTAACTGTACTGAGGAGTGCAAAGTAAAGTTTGCTACCGGTACACTTACTGAAGAAGCTCTATCCTGGTGGAACTCATTTGCCCAACCGACGGGAATTGAGGAAGCGTATAAAACCGCCTGGACCGAATTCAAAAAGCTTATGATTAAGAAGTACTGCCCCCGGACAGAAGTCAAGAAAATGGAGGATGAATTTTATAACTTGACTGTGAAGGGGAATGATATCAAAACTTACATCAGGAGATTTCAGGAGTTGGCTACACTATGTCCTACCATGGTGCCCACTGCTGAAAAGACGATGGAAGTTTTCATCGGGGGTTTGCCTCGAAGTATCGAAGGGAATGTTACTACCTCTAAACCTCAAACTTTAGAGGAAGCCATAACCATCACCCAAAGGTTAATGGATCAAGTAACAAAGCAGAACTCTGTGCCAGCGCCCAAACGATCACAAACGAAAGTTCAGCGATGGACGAACTTTCAATAACTACCGTAACACCAACACCAATACCCGTACCCCAAACCCTTACATACGCCAAAAAATAAACCACCCTAAGGAGAGTATGAGCTGTACATGCCTCTCCTGGAGAGTGTTATGTGGAAATTCCATGTGTGAAGATGTGCTCTACATCACACAAGACCTTGTGTTGTCAAGTGTAGTGCTTGCAACAAGGTGGGCCATCAAACTATGGATTGCAGACGCAAGGGACCAACCACTGGGAGCAATCAGCTACCAGTGACGGTTACTTGTCATGCATGTGGAAAGAAAGGGCATTATGCGAATCAATGCCAAAGAGAAATGATGGTGCCCAGGGGAGAGCCTACATGTTATGGGATAGGAATGCTCCGCTAGACCCGAACGTAGTTACGGGTACATTCCTTCTAAATCATCATCTAGCTAGAGTGCTATTTGATTCTGGAGCTGATAGAAGCTTCGTATCTGCATCTCTTGCTTCTAAACTTAGGATTCCACCCCTTACCTTAGATACCTATTTCGAAATAGAAATGGTCGACGGAAACCTAGTTAGTACGAACACCGTCATCCAGGGTTGTACCCTAATTTTGTTAAATCAACCTTGCGAAATCGATCTTATGCCGATTAAACTCGGTAGTTTTAACGTTGTCATTGGTATGGATTGGTTGTCCAAGAATCGTGCTAAGATTCTTTGTGACGAGAAAATCATCCATATTCCTGTCAACGGTGAAACTTTAATTATCCGAGGAGATCGGAGTAAAACTCATCTAAATCTCGTCTCCTGTATCAAAATCGAGCATTATATATCCCGAGGTTGTCTAGTTTTTCTAGTCCAAGAAATGGAGAAGAAGCCAGACGAAAAACGACTAGAGGATATACCCGTAGTTAGGGAATTTCAGGAAGTTTTCCCTAAGGATTTACCTGGCCTTCCTCCTATTCGTCAAGTGAAATTCCGAATCGCTTTAATTCCTGGGGTGGCACCTGTAGCCCGATCACCCTACAGATTAGCTCCTTCGGAGATGAAGGAACTATCTGATCAACTCCAGGAATTAGCCGACCGAGGTTTCATTCGCCCGAGTACATCACCTTGGGGAGCTCCTGTCTTATTCGTGAAGAAGAAAGATGGAACTTTTAGGATGTGTATCTATTACAGGGGGTTGAATAAACTCACTATAAAGAATCGTTACCCATTACCCAGGATTGATGACTTATTCGATCAACTTCGAGGATCGAAATTATACTCGAAAATCGACTTACGATCTGGTTATCATCAACTGAGAGTGAGGGATGAAGATATCCCTAAGACCGCTTTCAGAACGAGATATGGACACTACGAATTTCTAGTGATGCCATTTGGTTTGACAAGCGCACCAGCGGTTTTCATGGACCTCATGAACCGGGTGTGTAAACCATATTTGGATAAATTTGTAATCGTGTTCATTGATGATATCCTTATCTATTCTCGTAATGAGGAATAGCACGCAAATTATCTGAGGTTAATCCTTGAATTACTCAAGAAAGAGAAGCTTTATGCAAAGTTCTCTAAGTGTGATTTTTGGATTAATGTCGTGCAATTTCTCGGCCACATGATAGATCATCAAGGAATTCATGTGGATCCCGCTAAAATCGAAGCCGTTAAGAATTGGGCATCGCCTACTACACCCACGGAAATACGCCAATTCTTAGGACTCGCTGGTTATTATCGAAGGTTCATCGAAGGTTTTTCAAGGATTGCAAAGCCTTTGACTGAACTAACCCAGAAAAACAGGGAGTTTATCTGGGGAAATAACCAGGAGACAGCTTTCAAACTCTTGAAAAAGAAGTTGTGTGAAGCTCCAATTCTAGCATTACCAGAAGGTAACGACGATTTCGTCATTTACTATGATGCTTCTCACCAAGGTCTAGGAGCTGTGTTGATGCAAAGAGAAAGGGTTATCGCCTATGCATCACGACAACTCAAGACTCATGAGAAAAACTACACCACACATGATCTAGAGTTAGGATCAGTCGTGTTCGCTCTTAGATTATGGAGACACTATCTGTATGGCACAAAATATACGGTTTTCACCGATCATAAAGGCCTACAACATATTCTTAATCAAAAAGAGTTGAACATGAGACAATGACGTTGGATTGAATTACTCGCTGACTATGATTGTGAGATTCGTTATCACCCTGGCAAGTCTAATGTAGTAGCAGATGCCTTGAGCCGAAAGGAACGAATCAAACCACTTCGAGTCAGGTCATTAGTAATGACAATTCATCCTAACTTACCTTCACAAATCCTCCGAGCCCAAACCGAGGCACTCAAAGGAGAAAACCTAAAATTTGACAACCTACGTGGAATGGACAAATCTTTTGAGATGTGTTCTGATGGAATTCGTTGTATCAAGAATCAGAGTTGGTTACCACATCTTGGTAACTTGAGAAACTTGATTATGCACGAATCTCATAAATCCAAGTACTCCATTCATCCGGGTTCTGATAAGATGTATCAGGATCTGAAGAAACACTATTGGTGGCCTAACATAAAGGCAATTATTGCCGATTATGTGGGCAAGTGTTTAACGTGCTCCAGAGTGAAGGATGAATGTCAGAAGCCATCCGGCTTACTGATACAACCAGCCATTCCCATTTGGAAGTGGGAAAGAATCACTATGGATTTCGTCACAAATCTCCCTAAGACATTTTACTGACATGACACCATTTGGGTCATTGTCGATTGTCTTACAAAATCCGCTCATTTCATCCCGATCCAAGAAACTGATAGTATGGAAACCCTTACAAGGTTGTACCTAAAGGAAATAGTTTCCCGGCATGGAGTGCCAATATCTATCATATCGGATCGTGACACTCGTTTCACGTCTAAATTCTGGTAATCACTGCAAAATGGCCTAGGTACTCAGATAGACATAAGTACGGCATATCATCCTCAGACCGACGATCAAAGTGAAAGAACTATCCAAACACTCGAAGATATGCTTCAAGCTTGTGTGATAGATTTTGGAAAAGGATGGGAGAGACACTTACCGTTGGTCGAATTCTCTTACAATAATAGTTATCACGCCAGTATTAAGGCGGCTCCTTTCGAAGCACTTTATGGACGAAAGTGCAGATCCCCTGTCTGCTGGGCCGAAGTTGGAGATGTTCAACTTACGGGACCAGAGATAATCCACGAAACCACCGAGAAAATCGTTCAAATTCGTCAACGCTTGCAAGCTGCAAGAGATCGGCAGAGAAGTTATGCTGATATAAGACGAAAACCCTTAGAATTCCAAATAGGAGATCGCGTCATGTTGAAAGTATCACCTAGGAAAGGTGTTTTTCGTTTCGGGAAGCAACGAAAGCTTAATCCCCAATACATTGGCCCATTTAAAATCCTTGAACGGATTGGTCCAGTGGCGTACAAAATTAAGCTTCCGGAAGAGCTCAATAATGTGCACAATACTTTCCACATCTCTAATCTTAGGAAATGCCTATCCGATGAATCTCTCGTCATTCCTATCAAAGAGCTTCATCTTGACGATAAGCTCAATTTCGTAGAAGAACCCGTCGAATTCATGGACCGTGAGGTCAAACGTATGAAACAAAGTCGTATCCCAATCGTCAAGGTACGCTGGAACCCTAAGAGAGGACCAGAGTATACCTGGGAACGCGAAGATCAAATTCATGCGAAATACCCTCACCTATTCTCTAACCCCACTCCTACGTCTAACTCATCTATTCTCTAACCCTACTCCTACGTCTAACTCACCTATTCTCTAACCCCACTCCTACGTCTAAACAAAAATCTCGAGATGAGATTTTTCTTTTAGGAGAGAAGACTGTAATACCTCACAAATTTTCCTCTATATTTTCCACACCTATGATATTTATATATCACTTTCACGGGTAAATTTTTTGCTTCATCCCACTCCAAATATGTAAAATAACTTACATAGCCCTCTAGACGTGCTCACGCAACTACCAATGCCAATTATCTCTATGTTTACCTCATGTAAACAATCCTGGTATGTCAAGTCTAAGTTACAAAAATCATATTATCAAGTATACTATTAATCTAACTTACTATATCTAGCATTTTACCAAAACAAGTCCTATACGTTTACGGTTATTTTAAAAACCCTAATTTTAAGTTTAAACTAGTTTGAAAGTGTTCAAGGCTTAAGTATAAGTTATCCTAGCAACATTATCCTTCCTAAACTCTAGTACAACCACTTAAAGCCCAATGTACAAGCCTTTTAAGCTTAGAACCCAAATTAGGTCATTTAGGTGCCTAAACCATGTTTAAACCTTACCATATCTTTAGCACAAGTTACAACCACTTGGTATATGATTCCTAAACCTTAAACTTAGTCCCTAATTACTTTCTAAACCCTAATCCTAGCACTAAACCCTAATCCAACCCCTAATCTAACCCTAATCCTAAACTAAGCCCTAAATCCTAAAAACTACCTAACCTAGCACCCTAGCACCACCATGACACCATCTAGCAACCTAGCACCTCCATCACCAGCTTATCATCACCAAGCTACCCACCACACACCACCATCACCATCACCTCCTTGTCACCTCTTCGTCACCACCCTAGCTCCTAACCTAGGCTTTCCTAGTCAGCCCCAACCTATCAATAGTCATCCCTCCTCCTCCTTTGGCCACAACTCCAAGCAACTTGGCCAACACTCCTATGTCGGGGCCTATAAGTAGCCGAGACACCCCCATCATTTCAAACCAACCCACATAGCCATACCACCTCACACACTAGCTCTCACTCAGTCCTAGCATTAGTATAGCAGCCCTTAAAAGCCAAGGAACCAAGAGGATCAAGCCTAGAGCCCTTGTCGAGACCCTTTTTAGCCGAGAAAACCCTAATCCCCCATTCGAACCATTTCTGATCGAGTAAGTCTCCACACTTGTTCAATAATCTCTTTTATAGTTTTAGATTATTTATAAGCTTTACTAGATCCCACATAAGCCCTTGTTTAAGCCTTGATCACTAGAAACTAGGCGTTATCTTTTTAAACCCTAAAAACCTATCGATTTCATATTTTTGGTCATAAGCCCTTCCCATAAGCTATAAGCTCTTAAAAGCTACTTATCTAAGCTTATTCTAATAAGCTATAAGCTGTAAAACCCTTTTGTTATACTTAAAACACACTTTTGCATTGTTTTAGGACTAGTTTTGTAACGTATTTCATGCATAGGGGTATATATTGTAACTTTTGGAAATTATTAAGTATAAGGGTTATTCCTGCTATTTTCATAAAATTATAAGTATAAGGACCTATTTTGTAAAGTTTTAAAGCTAAAGGGTTGGTATATATATAATTATTATATAAAGGACTAGTTTTGTAAAAGTTTATAAGTCAAGGGTATATATTGCCAAATTACAAACTTAAGGGTATAAATGAGATATTTTCAAAAATTGAAAACCTATCTTTTTTTAACTTAACAATGTAAAACAATACTAGGGAATTTCATGTGAGGGGTTTCATTTGGGTATACGTTTTGACGAGTTTGCTGGGTTTACGATTTAAAGTGTCATGGCTCCTCAAACGTTTACTACATGACCTCTGGATTAAAATAGCCCGAACGGTGTTACGTTATATATAAATCTAGCGAGTTAAAGAAACATCTACTTTAAAAACAAAGTTAGAAACTTAGACAAACCAACTAAGACTTGACATACACTACCCCAGGTTGCGTGAGTAGGCCGTCTAATATCTGAGTCACTTTTGACATCAATCAGATTTTCCTGAATTAATTTGAGTCTGTAGCCTCACACTTTTTAAATCCCGTGAGCTAAACCTCACTTTTAAATACTTTATAAACCCGTGAGGGGGATACATGCTTTAAACCGAATACAAGTATTTTCTTCCTGATTGATTATTGCACGAGTACCACCTTGCCACTATAACTTAAATTTCATGAACCATAATCACTTGCGAGTGAACGCGAGTATAGTGGATAGATCTATCTGGAGTTTGACAACTCCCGTTGGTGTGCCCCTACCGGGTACCAATTAGCACTATATTTGAGAACTACGAGGTTAACCTTGGCAAGTTTGATAGGTCTCAATTTAATTACACGAGGTTACTTGATTAGAGAGAATATTAAAGAGAGAAAGAGATGTAGGTTAAACACAAGAATAATGATAAAATGAATAATATTAACCAACAACCCATTCCCTTCAATGGGAGGGGTATTTATAGTGTTTGACATGAATATGCGCATTGCCCTAAATAGAAAACAAGTTAATGGGCCACGCCCCATGGGCCTTCTATACAGGCCGTAGCATAAAACTAACCCAAAGGCCTAAGCAACCTATTACATAACATGATTAATACTTCAATAATCTAAGACGAGTTCCCAACAATCTCCCCCTAAGTATTAATCATCGAGGTTGCTTGACTTCATCTTTGCGTCTTTGGCTTAGACGTCATTTGGATCTTTGTTCTTCGTTCTTGATTAAGTGATATGGTAAGGTAAGGGTCTGCCTTCCACCAACGTTCATTAATTCTGGTGTCTTTGCGTCTTTTCCACCATGCTCATATGTCTTCTGACTTTTGTTCTTCATAAGCTTCGATCTTTGACTTGTGAACTGTTGTTCTACTTGATCTTTGACTTCTCAGCAGGATATGAGCATGATGAAATGGTGATAGTGGAACTTCCGGTCTTCATGATTTCCTGCAGGTAAACAGTTAGCAATAAACCATCCGGCACTTACAGATTCAGACTTTGAGATCGTCAACAGCATAGTGTGAAGACTTTCTCTAATCCTACCCAAGGCCGTTCCTGAACCAGAAGATTCACCGAAGTGTATCAATGATTCAGATGAGTCGCTGAAGTATACCGAAGCATCACTCTACGACTGTAGACCGTTTGGAACCACTAAGCGTAATCCACAAGGGATTACCGAAGTGAACTGCTGTCAGGTCTGTTTGAAGTTGACCCTGGCAGGATTTCCATTCAATCACTGAGAATCACAATATGTAAATCCTCTCATGAATGTTCTCGGCAGATTACTAAGACCTGCGTAGGACACTCTTAATAATTCACAATTGGTGTTCCTTTTGTGAACAACCAGTGTAATAATGCTAAGTGTTCCTAAGAGATCTTTGATGTATCTCGTGGCTCTAGACTCAATCAAGTGCTTATATTTGTGTCGTCGGAGGCATGGAGCAGAGTGCCTCCTTTTCAATATCAACACATCTTGGAGTGAGAGGTCGATAGACAATGAAGGGTTCTCCGTGAGAAATGAAACAAGTGTCTTTTGAGAGACACCTGAGTGGCTAGAAGGTTTAGTGCAGTGCGTCACTGGGTCCATGACGGCTTAATCTTCAATACCGGTGTTACCGTAGTAACAACCAGTAGCATATGTATTGAACCCGGTGTCTGCCCTAAGGTTGATCAAATGGAGGGCTATTTCTTTTCACCCTTTTCTTTACTTTTCCTTTTCATTCTTCAACCCCTTCTTTCTCCTTTCATTTCGTTACTCCTTTTTTCCCTAATACCTAGGAATTTCTAGTTCTAAACTATTAGGATTTTCCTTGGGTAGATCCCTCCGGCTCTGGCGGATCATAGGACGGTTTCCTAACCTTAGTCACCTTATAACTCCATGACTAATCCTATGTATGCCATAAACCAAACTTTTTAAAAATATCTCAAAGTGCCTATGATTGTAAAAGCATATTTTGTTAACACTTTGAGAGTTTTGTGATTTTCAGAAATACTCCCCCTTAACATGTGCTCATAAGTATTTAATTTAAATTTGCACATGTCGGGTAGAGTTAGCACTTTTAGAATAGATTGATTTTAAATTAACAAGATCGTTGCGAGACACATTTACATCACTAGTAAAACTAGCTTGAAATTATTACCCGTCCAGATCATATTCAAGGAAAATCTCTCGAAATCGGTACATTCTATTCAGACAAGTCCTTTGCGAGACACTTTTACATCACGAGATAAACTGGCCTGAAATTATTACCCGTCCCGGACATGTCTTTTCGATTACTGACTATTGATATCATCAATTCGAGGGTTAAATTCTGAGTCGAGCTCTTGTGAGATTTCAACATTTGATTTACCATATTTTAATCACTTATTCATTCTCCCCCTCAGAAATAGCATGATCATGTTGTTTTTGAAAAACGTTTGATTAAAATATGCTTTTTGAGGTTTACGAGAAGAATTTCAAGAACTTTTTGTTTTTTTAGAACAAAGATTTTGTTTTCAAGTACTCCCCCTTAACAAGGGCGTACTTGTTCTTTTGAGCAGAATTTTGAAAAACTTTGAAAAATTCTGGTTAATTCTACTCAAAAGTAAGAAGCTTTCGCTCCTTATATTAGGATTGAGGCACTGAAGCGTACCTCAGGGTCCTTTCTTTACAAGAGCGGGTTGTGCACTGTGATGTGTACACAAGCCATAGGCATATTAAACAAATGATGAAAATAGTGACAAAATTATAGACCAATGAAACCATAGATTACTCTGGACGGCGGAAGGTGAGAATGTTAGGAATTCTTGCTCGTCCACCCACGTAACCTTCTAATCTCCTCATCGTGACTCGAAACTTGAGCCGTCGATCAATGCGATCCATGAACTTTATAGCTTGCTTCATATCGTTCTGCCTCCACGTCATATGCCTCAACCACCCCTGCTTCCTCCCGTGTTTATGATTATCCAGAATAGTAGCAAGTTCAGACTTGACTAGCATCAAGGTTTCATCGCTGAATTTGTGGATATCTTGATACCCTATGAACTTTGTTATTCCCCGTCTGACGTACGCGACTCCAAATGGTCGGTCACCGAAGGTGTATGGAAGCTTTTCTATTATCCCTGGAGGTCTGAAATTTGGCTGGGTTAAGTTCAACTTCGTCTGATAGCTCTCCACCCCAAGATGGACGTCTTCAACTCTTGTTCGGATCACAATGTTGCGTATGTAGATCAGAACAGAATTGATGATGGCGTATTGGAGACGACCAGGAAGGTGCTCGAGTTTCCCTTGAACTTTGAGTAGATACATGTCCTCAATATAATTTATGTTTAGGTAGGGATAATCAGCTTCGTTGAACATGTATTCTTGGTTATCTTGCCTCCTCACAGTGATCTTCGCCAGAAAATTGTATCCATACTTTGATTCTGTTTCGGCACTTATGATGGAAAGAATCCTACTCTTCTGATAGACATTGGTCTTCGAGGTTTTAGTAAGCTTCCATTTGTAAAACTATTTCCTCATATCCGGCCAGTGGTAGATTCCAAGGACAACTTCATCGTTATATTCTTCAACTGAGTTGACAAATAATTCGCTGATCTCTTCTTCAAATCCTTCTAGTGCGTACGAGGCCGCCGGGAACTTTGTAAGGGATGTGGCATATCGTTTTTCTGGATTAGTGTTGCCGTTAATTAGATACTCCAAGTCTTTGTTGAAGAAGTAAGCCTTGGGTATCTTTGGATTGTGGGAGTGTCCAACGAGGGGTAAAGGTTGAGAATAGTCAGGAAGTTGAAAATTGTCAGTCGGATGAGAAGCTCGTGCATGATCCCAGTCAATATTCTCTGACATTGCCCTTGCAACTTGTTCCAAGTTGTACTCGAACTCCAAGTGTGATGTAGTTGCTGTCTTGAACTCAGAAAACCCCGCTTTGCAAACGTTAGTGATGCCAGACAACTGTAAGTGTTGAACCTTCATCACTTTCTTGAGTCGCTTCGTAAAGTCCACAATGGAACCTTCAGCAGGCGCAGCATTATCTGGTGCATCAGGGTATGCATCCACCATATGTTTAAACCATGTGTGTTTTGCAGCATCTGGGTTTACCCATTCAGGAGCAGGCCTCAGAGGTGCATCAACTGGTGGTGCAGGAACAGTTGCTATCTTTGGAGGAGCAGTGTCAGTGTCAGGTTGTTCCATGGTGATGTCATCATGTGGTTCCTGTTCATCAAAAGCGCCCGTCTCTTGAGGTACGAAGTCCTCATTACCAGTCTGCTAAATAATGGGGGTAGGTTGTGTTGTAGAAGGACCCTCCTTTCATGTTCGTTTATCCCTTTTCTTAGCTTGATCATTTTTGTCAGAGTCATCGCGATGACGTTTGCTGGGCTTGTCCTCCTTACATGCCTCACCCTTCTTTTCAACTTTCTTGATTGAGTTAATCAAGGCTCGACGAAGCTCTTTCTCTTCAGGATCATCACTGACAGCTTCGAGCAACTTTTCTTTGAGATCTTCAACGGAAGGCTTGGATGGTAATGTCTGAAGTGTTACTGATGTGGGTCAAAGTTGGTTAGCCACCACCCGATCCAACTTTCTTTTCACGTATTCTTTCATCAGACCTGGGATTGTCTCATACAGATGCTTGCTGATCTCTTGTGGTAGCGTGTTGCTGATGTAATGATCAGTTGCTCGCTCAATATCATATAGTTTTGAACTCGTCGATATCACCCTGGTGTGCCATCACTTGTTTTTGTAAAGCTGTGATCTGCTATTTTATGTCTTTAAGTCCATTGCTGTCAGGTTGTGGAACTGTAGGTACTGGTGATGGTGGTGTGGTCTTAGAGGTTTTAGCCACTGGTGATGGTGGTGTGGTCTTTGAGGTTTCAGCCACTGGTGATGGAATGATAGGTGGGGTAGGTAACCTTTCATCACCGCGGTTTTCATCTTGTTGGTCCTCATTATCTTGATCACTTTCATCATGTACGTCATCCTTCTTGACCGGATCTACACACACTCCTTGTGTTAGAATAATACTTTGAATGATGTCTAGTCTAGCACGCGGAATTTACTAGCTAGCACTTAGAAGATTTGTTTATTTGTGTTTTGTATTAACGAATGAACAAAGAACAATGAACAATATACTTCAACTTCAACGATTCAATATTATTAATCAATAATACGAGTGATCTCCTATCACTAGGGTTTACAACCTTGAATCTTAACAAAACGATACGATACACATTCATTAACCTAGGCAATCCTTTTATAGACTAAGGATTCCTTCACAAGATAACTATCAACTAAACCGTATAAGATATTCACAATATCTTTTCTATAATTATCTATTACATAAACAGTACAAACTTCTTCACTCAACAGTACTAACTGCTTATGTCTTCAACCTTCTTCAGCAGTACTAACTTTCATCTTCAACAGTACTAACTGCTATAGCTTAATTTCCTAACAATCCTCCCCTAAACTTATGATTTCTATCCAAATCACTAAGTTTCTTCAAATTAAGCTTCTTCTTCTGAATGTGGAAAATTCTTTCAAACATCTATCCCATCAGTCACTTTAGCCTTTGACTTTTCTTTGCTCTACAAGGTTGAAAATCTTTGTAACTAACAAGTCTGCCATCTCAGAGTCTTCTTCAACCTTGAGTCTCCCTTGTATCATAGCCAATAACACAAATGTTCTGAGTGGATAGTCTTTTTCCACCAACATATAGATTTCTATCCCATCTGGAGTAGAAACTCTATGTACTCCACACGATTCAAACAAATACCAATATACATCTTTAACTTGTGCTTCAAATCTCCACATTGACTCTCCACTATCAGGTTCATAGATTCTCTTCAACTGAACCCATAATTCTTTGTCTTTGTCTTCAATGGGATCTTTATCTCTGAATCTCTCTTTTACTAAGCTCCATAGTTGATTAAGATCTTCTCTGTCAAAACCTCTGAGTAAATCTTCAAACAACTTGTACCTTTCAGAAATATCACCAAGTCTGATTATCTTCCATCCTTTCATTCTTCCATCAGTGAACACTTCCCAGTCAATGATTGGATGTTTTACTTGTAAAGGTTTGATATAAGAAGATTCTGGAACAATCATCATCATACTCTTGATCTTCTCATTGGTTAACCCTTCTTCTTCAAACTTTTGTTTCTTTGCAACATTAGATTCAAGAACCTCTGGTTGTCTTTTCTTTTTCCTTGTCATGTCCTCTCTCATTGGAGTATTCAGCCTTGCATATACTTCAAAGAATTTCCTTTCAATTTCAGCATCTGTCCATTCAGTAAAGTCACTCAACTTGTAATCAGCTTGATTCTTCAAATAGTGCTTCATGAAATTTACTTTCTCCTTCTTGGTAGGTAACTTGGTCTTGTAACCAGACTTTTGTCTTTCTCTGATTCTGTGCATTAAGTTACTCCAAGTAGCTTCTTTATTTGTCTTCAAGATAAATTCCTTGAGCATCTCTGACTTTTCTTCTACATGTAACTCCTGATCATTAAGAACCATCACAGCATGATCTTTTATAATACAATAAGAATCTAACAAATATTGAAGTTGTTCATTAAACTCTTCTTGATTAAAATCTTCAGTTCTTTTTCTATCCATAAAACCAGCTATGTTCTTTTCATTATCAGCAGCCATTTTCCTTGCTAATTCCTCATCTTGAGCAATCTGAGCTTTCTTAGCTTCTTCATCAGCCAATTCTTCTTCTACCATTCTCCTTGCAACTTCTGCATCACGATCTATCTGATCTTGAGTTTTTGGTTTTAATGTCTTGAGCCTTTCAAGTTCTTGATCTGCATCCTCTTCTTCTTGTGTCATAGCTCTTTTACCTTTATCAGCTCTTCTTCTTTCATAAACTAGCTCGGCTGAAGTTTCACCAGTTTGAACTGCTTGATGCTCTGTCTCAGCAGTTGGAACTGCTTGATGCTGCTCTGTCTCAGCAGTTGGAACTGCTTCAACAGTCTGAACTTTTTCTGCTTCATGAGTATCAGTCTGAACTGCTTCAAGTTCTTCTTCCACATCTGCATTACCAGAACCTATATCAAATTGTTCTTCTTCCTCTTCATTAAGCCTCCCCTGAGAACTTGATCCATCTTTGTCTTTACCAAATTTCCTCCCCTGTTTGGAAGAATTTCCACCATCAGCATCATCTGAATCATCTGAGTCATCACTAGAAGAATCATCATCCAATACCATTCTTGCTCTTTTCTGCTTGAGTTGATCTTTCAGCTTTTTCACCTTTGAAGATAACATGTTAAAAACTTTAGCATAATTCTCCTTGTGTGCTTTGAGCTCATCCTTGATGCTTGCAAGATCTGTCTCCAAACTTTCAACTTTGGCAACTAACTTGGTACATAATTCCGTCAATGCATTTTGATTAGAACTACCCTCATCACTTCTAGCTGTGTGACCTGCTATGAGAGGTGAATCATGGGGAAAGGATCTAGGAATCACTCTAGGTGTTTCCCTTCTCCTATAAGTGATGCGCAATTGTGATGGTTGGGTTCTTTCAAGTACTTGAGTGGATGTGTGATGGGGATCAGTTGTGTGATGGGGATCAGTTGGAACTGCTGAACCTTCACCCAACTCAGTTTGAAGCATTTGAGGAAACAATGGAACTGGTTCCCCTTGAAAAAGCCTACTAGCCATAGCCATATTTTGAAAAACCTTTGATTGAAGGCTAGGAGTAGCAAAAATTTCAGTTGGTTTTGTAAGTAGGTATGTCTTTTTATTCAAAAGTGTTTGAACAAACCTGGGATACATCAAAAACTTTGTTTTGCTTTTAACATTTGATTCCATACCCTTAAAAATAAATTTTGAAAAGTTAAAAACTCTGTTTGTAGACAAGCAAATGAGAGCAATAGCAATATTGCTACTGAACTGCTCCCAAGCAGTCTTTTTAGGACTTAAACAACTTAAAAGGGTATGTATCAAAAATCTCCATTGAGGTGAGAAACATCCTTTTTGAAAAGTTAATTTATGTTCAGATGTATCATACCCCATTTTGGTAAGTTCTTCCCATATTTCAGTGTTAGGCATAGTGTTAATACCATCTGAGTCATTTAATTTAAAATGTCTCCTAATTATAGACTCGGTAACAACAAAAGATACACCATCCACTTCAGAATGAATTTCTGAGTCTCCATCTTCACTAGTCAAGACAGTAGCATTCTGCCAGAACTGTGTGATGTGCGAGACATAAAGAGTAGGAGAAACAGTTAGAGCATACCTTATGTGAGAGTGGTTGAGAAAGTCCACAATCTCATAAAACTTTGGCCCATCTCCCGCCTCTGTTTTCTCAAGAAACGCAACCTGATTATGACGTTTAACAAATTCCAATCCAGCCATTCTTAGTGATGAAAAATGAAAGGTTATAGCAATACGATGATCGTTTAAATTGGAATTGAGGTTTTATGTAGTCGTTTGGGGTTTATAGGTACTGTTTAGGGTTTTGCGAAATATGCGTATGAGATAAATTATCTTTAGAAAGAGAATAAATGAATTTATGGTAAAAAGATAATTATCGTCTATAAAAATCCCTATAAGTACCTTAAGAATAATGGTTTTACCCCAACGGCTAGAAAATTAATTACTGACAGATTTTTACAACGGCTAGTTGAACCGTACTAACTTTGTACTAACCGTACCAACTGTTTGAAAATTTTTGTTGAGCCGTATGAACTTATTGAAAAGAATTTTAAAATACCATGGCTCAAACATAGTTTTTAGCAAACTATCAGCTATCAACGGATTTGATATGTCTTTACCAATAGCCGTTTGCTTTGGACTAGCCAACTATTCACACTTAGATATGGTGAGCTGATAACCATACAATTTTTGGTAAATTGTCAACCATCAACGGATTTGATTAGTCTTTACCAGATACCGTTTGCTCTGGACTAGTTGGTTCTTATGTGGGTTAGACATGGTGAACCAATTACCATTTGTTGTGTGCAAAGATCACACACTCAGCTCCAAATCACCATTAAAGTCCAAAACATATAGCATTAAATTCTTTGATGCTTATCATCCAAAACCTGCAAGTGTTAGTCCAAAAACAAAGAAACAAGCCACAAAGAACTTGTCTCACAATATAAAAGTATATGACTAACAATGCACATAACAAGGAAAATTAATTTCCTTGTGGTACCTAAGCCAAAACAGACTCAGGCTTTCCTCTTGCATCAACATAATTCATTCTTTTCAAAATAATTTTAGCACCATTAGGTTTGATGGGTCTCCAAACCCAACATGCTGAAGCATTCACACCATTTCCCATATTTCCCTTAGCAGTGTTTTTATTAACACCAGTACCAATTACTCTGCTAGCAGTTGGAACTGCTGGCTTGGTAGTTGTCACCTTAGGTTTCCAAACTTGATTTTTTACAACTGCTTTGTGATGAAAGGGTCTATTAACAGTTGTTGGTGCTGATTTGGAAAACATTTTTGCACCTTGAACTGTTGGCCTTGGGTTAACAGGTCTAATAGGTCTGACAGTCTGAACTGCTAGTCTAGCAATTTGAATTGGTCTTTGGCCAGACTTTAATAGAACTGATTTGGGTATCATTCTATCATTCCTAAGAAAATATTGAGGTCTTGCTATGCTCAACCTATGATTTGTATATCCAGATACCCATTTATCACAAAAATCTGCAAGATGGTCAAAGCTACCACAAGAGTAACAAGCTTTCCTATAACAGACAAAATCATCCCCTAATTGGTGAGATTTGAGGTCATTCCAATTCCTTTGGTTACCTCTTGGCTTGTTTGTGGTTCTATAAATTTCTGCATACCTAACTATTGGTCTAAAAGGTTTGGCATTTGATCTAAGCCTAACAGTCTCAGGTTTAACCATCTTTGGAACTTTTGGTTCCTCCACTTTAGCACTAACAGGCTTAACCACAGCCTGATCATCCTCATCATCAGAAGTCCATTCCTCAATGGTTGGAGCATCTGAGTCCTTAGCTGAGGACCTATCAGAAGACACCTTGTCCTCAGATAGTGATTTATCACTTGCACTTTCATACACAGGTTTGTCAACTACATCCTTCTTGGGTTGAGGACCATAGTTAAGCACAGGTAATTGAAATTCAGGGAGTCCTGTGTGTTCTGAGTCTATGCCTGGGGGCGTTGGAATTCCTCTATAGGGAGGTGGAATTGACTTATAACCTAGGCCTGACTTAGCTTTATTAAGGATCTAACACTCAACAATCTTACTAACACCCTGAGTTGCAAATTCTAGTGTGTCAACAGTCATTTGAATGTTCTCCTTTGCTTTCTTAACCTGTTCTAGCTCATGTTTCAACACAGTAATTTCATTCTCCCTAAACATTAAGTCTCTCTTAACAATAATCATATCATCAGAAAACTTTGACTCATTACTTTTATAATGAACAATTTGTTCTTCTAACACAGCTAAAGCCCTCTTATGATTTGCTAAGCTAAAAGCAGTTTCGACTAGCTCTTTTCTCTGGTTCTCATATCTTTTCTTAAGTGTTTCTAGATCTTTTAAAGCTTCACAAGATTTAGAACATTTTGAAACTTGTACCTCAGAATCTGAGAATGCCATGAGAGCAACCTCTATAGATGCTTCTGCTTCCTCCTCTGCAATGTAGCTCCAGTCAAACCCTAAGCCATCAATGGCAACCATGGCTTTCGAGCTTGAATCAGTAACCTCCACAACCCTTGACTTGTTTCCATATCCTCTGTTCTTTCCATCTTGTTGGCTTGGCAATCTGCACTCCCTTGAATAATGACCTTTCTTGTGGCAGTTGAAACACTCAATCTTGGACTTGTCATACCCTGCAACATCATTGCTGTTTATGACAATCTTCTTGCCAGTCTTCTTCAAGAATCTCTTAGCTCTCAAGCTGAGAAGAGAGAGCTGCCACTTGATATCCATCTCTTTAATATCATCTTCATCAATCTCTTAAAGATCTGAATGAGTCAACATACTTCCATTGTGTTGAGTAGTCAAGAAAGCACAATAAGTATCTTCATTCAAAAGTCCACTAGTACTGCTTGAGGTGCTAGCAGTACCAAGGTTTGCACTAGCAGTACCAACTGCTCCAGCAACTTGCACTTCTTCATCTGAACTTGAGGTACTGGGAGTTGATACAAAGGCCAAATTCCCTGAGCTTGAGCTTGAGCTTGATCCAGCAGACTTCTTAATATCATGTTCAACTATCTTGAAGTTGCTATAGAGATCCATTAAGCTCATGGAATCTATATCAGGCTTGTTTTTCCATACAACCACATGCATAGCCCATTCAGCTGGTAGACTCCTCAGAAATTTGGAGTTGAGATCTTCCTGAGGCATCTCAATTCCTAGAACAACCAATTGACTCACTAGTTTTTGAAGTCTATTAAACATATGATCTAGTGACTCGTTGCTTGTTGCTGAAAAATTCTCAAACTGTTGCTTGAGAAGAGTCTTCTGAGATTTCTTGGTGGCTTCATTCCCACCATATCTTGCAACAATAGCTTCAAAAAGGGTTTTAGCACACTTAAACTTGCTAAAGTTCAACAACTGGTCATTGGGAATAGTCATCAGAAGCAAACTTCTAGCCTTAACATCATTCTTGTGCCTTGCCTTCTCTTCAGTAGTGGTTGGCTTTGTCTGCACTGTAGTCTCAGATTTACCTTCAACAACAGTTGTTGTTGATACTGGTGTAAAGGAGTTTCCTTCTTCAATGATCTCCCAAAGAGTATAATCTTGAACTTGGAAGAACTGCTCAATTCTTAATCGCCACATATCGAACTCATTAGGTTTAAGCATTGGAAGCTTAGCAGCAATATTAGTCTGACTTGTTGTTGTTTCCATGTCCATCTTTTCTTGAACAAATTCGTCTGGATCTTCTAAACCAAAGTATCAGTAACCTGGCTCTGATACCACTTGACCGGATCTACACACACTCCTTGTGTTAGATTAATACTTTGAATGATGTCTAGTCTAGCACGCGGAATTTACTAGCTAGCACTTAGAAGATTTGTTTGTTTGTGTTTTGTATTAACGAATGAACAAAGAACAATGAACAATATACTTCAACTTCAACGATTCAATATTATTAATCAATAATACGAGTGATCTCCTATCACTAGGGTTTACAACCTTGAATCTTAACAAAACGATACGATACACATTCATTAACCTAGGCAATCCTTTTATAGACTAAGGATTCCTTCACAAGATAACTATCAACTAAACCGTATAAGATATTCACAATATCTTTTCTATAATTATCTATTACATAAACAGTACAAACTTCTTCACTAAACAGTACTAACTGCTTATGTCTTCAACCTTCTTCAGCAGTACTAACTTTCATCTTCAACAGTACTAACTGCTATAGCTTAATTTCCCAACACTTCTCTTTATTATTTTCATCATCTGTTGCTTTCTCATCATCTTCATCATTCTCGTCTTTCTCAGTATCTTCTGCATCTCCATCATCCTCTTCCTTTTCTTCATCTGATTCGGAGTCTGAAGCTGTGTGAACAACTTGGTCTGATTCTGACTCATTCTCAGATTCAGCTTCTGATCTACTTGCAGACTGACTATGTGTTGCTTTAGAATCTTCTTCAGATTGTGACACTGATTCTTCATCCCTAGGTCGTGAAGCTGATCCTTCACCCTGTTCCATTCTTTTCAGTTTCTTCCGATCAGCTTTGAATTTAGCCTTGCTTTCTGTTGTGGCCCTTTTGATTTGTTCAAGTTCTTATTCTCTGGTCATGGGTGGTTCAAGGGGTTCAAATGATTCATCTGTCATTTTGATGGATTTTCCCTTGCCCTTGCCCAACCCTTCATCACCTTTAGCCAGTGCTGTCTTGAACTTTACTAGCGTTTTCTTTCGTTCCTCCCTCAGATCTATGTGCTCTTCTTCTTCTTCCTCTTCAGAAAATTCATCTCTAAGTGTTAGTTTCTTCTTTGATTCTCGGGTGATCCTTTTAGTCCTCGAGGAGGCGGTAATGACTGTTTTACCTCTTCCGCTACCTCTGCCTCTGGTCGCCTTAGTACCCTTTACTGTAATTCCTATTTTCCTGCTCTTTCCGCTTCATCATACCATTCATAGGACTCAGTCGCCTTCACCGGTTCAGACAACAACCTTGGAGGAATTCTTAGACCTTGTTTGGTTGTGTTGGTGGCATGAATCCTTATTCTGGTAAGTATGTGATCCATGCTTACCGTATGAGCTTTCTAGTTTGGGCGTCTGTCTATCTCTGGATGTTTTGCCATGAAGTGAGAGATGATCAGTTTGGTGAAGCGAGGGAAAGGTACCTTGTAAGCTTTCTTCTTGGCAAATTGTCAGGCTTGATAAATCATATCTGTCCAGATGTATTGTGCAAAATCCACGTGGTACAGGTTTATAACACCGTGAAAGAACCTGATGTGTTCGAATCGAGGGTGTTCAAGTCCCGTTTCCTTGCCTGTTATGCAGTGGCTAATGATGGTGAATAAGGTCAACCATGGTTGTGGAATATGTTTTCTGTCAACCTTAGAATGAGAGGTGAGTTCTTCGCTTTCTTCATCATAGCCAATGGTCTTCAAAATTTTGACTATTTGCTCAAAAAAGGGATCTTTGTGAACTACACCTTTAGGACCGGACTCCGGTGAGGACAGCACGAAGAAGATGCACATCAAGCTTGAATTTCTTTTTATCCTATGAGACTGTCATGGTCTTTGAATCTCTGATGATCATCAATGTGTGCCAGAACTCATTCAAATAAACTTTTGGAACAGTAGCAGACTTCGTCATTACAGGACTGACGAAATGTCTCTTGAGAATCTCTACCATAATCTCGCACGATTGATGACATGGTAGTACATCGAAATCCACTCTTGAATTGGAGTTACTAATCTTGCGTTCATCTCCTTCTGGGATCATTTCCTTTCTAGCAACGGATGTATGAGACATGATTATCCTGCACAGCATAAACATGCACAACATCAAACAGGCAACCATGTTTTGCATACAATCACACAAGCAATCCATATTTTGTATTGTACTGAACTTGAGAAAGAGTTCCTAAGTTTGAAACTAAAAAAAAAAAAAAGAAAAAAAAAAAAAAAAAAAACTGGTTACTCGGAGGATTATTTGATTACTCGGAAAAACAATGCTTGCTCGGAGGATTTGAAAGACATTTTGAAAATATCTCTCCTAACTCGGAGACAACATGTTTCCTTATTCGGAAACGTTACACACCCTCCTAACTCGGAGAAATTAAGTTGCTCGGAAAACTGATGAACTTTGGTTACTCGGAAAGTCTGATGTTTTCAAGTTACTCGGAGACAAAATTAATTACTCTGAAAAAGGTTCTAAGTAACTCATTTTCATACTCCTTGCTCGGAGATAATTATGCTCGCTCGGAAAACTTCATCAAAAAATTCTTAAGTAACCAAGTTCATCCTCCTTGCTCGGAGAATTTCAGGCTTACTCGGCAAAATTCAAGCTAACTCGAAAACATTCAAAATAACCAAATTTCACTTACAACTTTTACAGCCAACATGTAATGACCAAATCTTATCTTAAACATGTTCTAAGTGAGATCAAACACCCATAAACCTATAAACAACAACATATGAATCACTAAAGATAATCTTACTTCATGCAATTTATTGAATTAGACCATGTGTTTGATTCATGTTACAAAACTTGGAGCGCATAATCTAAGGGCTTAAACAAGCATATCCCACCAATAAAATCACAGAAACACATAACCATTTGTTGCCAACCAATACTTCAAGCCAAAGAACCCTAATTATCTCAACATACATCAATTGATTTCATACAGAACAATTAAGCATTGTTAAATCACTCCTAAGCACGTTGTTATGATCCTGAACTAACACAATTAGATTGAGAACAAACAACTAAGAAATCCCCAAATACAATCTATGAACCCTAGATCGCGATTTAAGAGATTGAACCACTAAACTGTTCTAATAATTCAAGCGAGTGATTAGACTACTTAAATGAACATGATTAACACTTACAATTGAGTATTCGAGTAAATCAAAATCTTGGTGTTGAGAGTAAAAAATTTTGGCGGGTTTTTTGGAATGAAGCTGTGAATTTGTGAGTAAAAAAAATTAGTTTGGGCTTATATAGGTTTAAGTTTGCACTTATGTCACTTTGAGCCCCTTAACTCGTTTCCCAGTTCACATATGGTCTTAAAGTGGTAAGCATGTGACTTTTTGACACTAACAATCCTTGAAGTTTAAAATGGTTAAAAACTTTAATCCATTTTGATGACAACTTGAATTATTTGCATTCCTCCCCCTTGACCTAAGACATAATGTTGAAATTTTGGCAAAATTTTGGTTCAAGAGATCATGGAAATGTGGTTGGATGAAGATTGTGACGATGATGAAGAATTTGATAAAGAATGTGCAAACGTTAAAAAATCCTCCCCCTCAAAATATGTTCGTGATTTGAAATTGATTAGATTTGAAAGTACGAGAACATATTTTGATTCGGTTGGTTGTTTGCACACCCAGAGAGATGAAAAATGGTTTTTTTTTTTAATGATAAAATTCTTGATATTCTACAAAAAATATTTACAAAAATAGCGTTAATGTTTGACTCTTTTAAATTTGTTTAAGAAAGTTTTCTAAATCTTCTAGAGTCAAACATCGCATACCAATCTGGTGAACTAGTCCCACAAATCTTGCATGAGGCAAGGCTTTGGTGAATAAGTCCGCTAGTTAGTATTCTGTACCCACAAAGTAAAGTTCTATTGTACCTGTTCCACGTGCTCTTTGATGAAGTGGTAACGAAGAGCAATATGCTTGGACTTTGAATGCTGAACAGTGTTGCACGAGATAGCAATGGCACTCTTGGAGTCGCAATACATCAGAATCTTGTTGAAAACGTATCCGTAATCCATCAGCTGTGACCTCATCCAGATGACTTGAGCACAGCATGCTGACATGGCGACGTATTCTGATTCAGTTGATGACAGTGATGTACAATCCTGCTTCTTTGATTGCCAAGATACAAGCTTGTCACCCAAAAATTGCACTCCCCCAGATGTACTTTTCCATGTGTCTAAGCATCCTGCATGATCAGCGTCTGAAAAAGCAATTAGTTCAAAGCCAGAATCCTTCGGATACCAGATCCCCAAGTGAATGGTTCCCTTTATGTATCGAATGATTCTCTTAACCTTAGAGAGGTGTCTTTCAGTTGGTCTGGACTGATAGCGGGAGCAAAGATATGTGGCAAATACTATGTCTGGTCTACTGGCTGTTAAATACATGAGTGACCCAATCATACTACGGTATTTGGTAGGGTCAGTTGGTGTCCCATGTAAATCAGCATCTAGTTTAGGGGATGATGCAGACATTGGTGTATTATAGGTGTCACTACTTGTCATGCCATGCTTTTTCAAAATCTCTTGAGCATATTTGGACTGGTTTAAGAAAATACCACGGGGTGATTGATGAACTTGCAGCCCTAAGAAGAACTTCAGTTCACCCATCATGGACATCTCAAAATTTTGTTTCATCAGTTTAGCAAAAGCGTTTGAGTATTTCTTGTGGGTTGAATCAAAATTAATATCATCCACATAGATTTGAACAATTAAAATGTCCTTCCCGTGTGTTTTTATAAACAATGTTGGATCAACAGAACCTTTTGTGAAATGATTAGCAATTAGGAATGCAGACAGTTTATCGTACCATGCCCTCGGGGCTTGTTTAAGGCCATAGAGGGCTTTCTTGAGCCGGTACACGTGATTCGGACGTTCTGGGTCGACGAAGCCGTCTGGTTGTGTGACGTACACCTCTTCACGGAGTTGTCCATTCAGAAATGCCGTCTTCACGTCCGTCTGATATACAGTGATATTCTTGTGAGCTGCATATGCCAGAAACATTCGAACGGCTTCAAGTCTCGCCACTGGTGCGAAAGATTCCTCAAAGTCGATACCCTCTTCTTGACTGAATCCTTTAGCAACCAAACAAGATTTATTACGAATAACCGTGCCATCAGCATCCAACTTGTTCTTCCACATCCATTTCAGGCTGACAACGTAAACTCCAGTTGGTCTTTCTACCAATTCCCAAACTTCTAGACACTTGAATTGATCAAGTTCTTCTTGCATGGACTCAATCCAATTGTCGTAAGTGAGAGCTTCTTTAATGTTTTTCGGTTCTGTTTGACAAACGGTGAGTGCATAAATGTAAGTTTCACCGTCTGTTTGGAGTCTCTTTCGTGTCATGACCGGATCGTCTGGATTACCAATCACGTTCACTAAAGGGTGATCCTTAGTCCACTTGTGGGTTGAAGGGTAGTGTTGCATGTTTGACGGATCCAAATTACTCGTTGAGGACTCGGCAGAATCCGAAATGGTAGGAGCCAGAGCAAATGGATTAAAAAGTGTGTTTCCGTCATAGTCTGCTGGTGTGGGTACTCCAGAAGGTGTGAGAGGATCTTCAGCTGCAGTCTCAGTGTTAGAGGCTGATTGATCTACTGATGATGAAGGGTCCATTGGAGGTGCGTCTGCAGCAACTGTGGTAGATGTCGTTACTGTTGTATCAGGTACCTGTATATGAACAGGGTTTGCAGCGGAACTGGTAGATACCTCAGGAGCACAATGAATGAACGAATCATCGAACAGCGGAGCAAACAAATCTTCTAAGTCCTTGCAGTTGAGAGATAATGGTGCAGCTGAATGATCAGGAAAGTTCAGACGGTTAGAATCGGGTCCTAAGCTGTTTTGCTTAGTAGCCATGTCCGTAAGTTCATCAAAATGAGTGTGTATTGTCTCCTGAATTTGTCGGGTTCGACGGTTCCAGATTCGAAATCCTTTAGAATTCTCACAGTATCCAACAAAGATGCCAATATCAGCTTTGGCTTTCAACTTTCCAAGGTCATCACGATCATTATTCGGGTAACAGAGGGCCCCAAATACATGAAAGTAATTTATGTTCGATTTTCGTTTGTGAACAAGTTCATATGGGGTTTTGTTGTGCCTTTTGGTGATCATACAACGGTTTTGGGTGTAGCACGCAGTTGATACAGCTTCAGCCCATAGGTAATCCGGTAATTGAGCATTAATCAACATCGTCCTTACAGCTTCGACCAATATTCTGTTGCGTCTTTCAACCACTCCATTCTGTTCTGGGCTGCGAGGAATGGATGTTTGTTGTTCAATCCCTACTTTCTCAAAATACTCACGAAGGGTATGGTTCTTAAATTCGGTTCCGTTTTCTGTTCTTACTTTTCGAACGGTGTTGCGGAGCTGAACCTGAATTTTGGTGAGAAAGGTGATAATCATCGAATGAGCTTGATCTTTGGTGCGAAGAAAGTAGACCCAAGTCCATCGTGAGAAGTCATCAACAATTACCAGTATGTAGCTTTTCCCGTTGATTGTTTGCACTCACATCGGGCCACACAAATCCATATGTAGAAGTTGGAGAACATGATCCATACTGTGCTCGGTTTTAGGAGGAAAATGAGCACGAGTACTCTTCCCTTGTTCACATGCTGGACAAAGGTGATCTTTGGCATACCGGAATCTAGGAAGACCGTCGACTAACTTATGACGTGCAAGATCAATCATTGTTTTGAAATTCAAGTGAGACAAACGTTTATGCCATAACCATGCTTTTGTAGATTGTGCCTTAGAGAGTAAGCAAATCGGAGAAGAGGCGGTCATATCTGATAAGGAAATGGTGTACAGATTTGTTCCGCGTTTTCCTGTCATAAGATCATTTTCGTGTAGATCTTGAACAAAGCAGGTTTTGTCCATCACAAAACTGTCCAACGGAGAAGAGGTTATGTCCAAGGCCTTCAACGTAGTATACACGGCTTATTTCGATGTTCCCGTTGACATAGTCCCAATAGCCCATGATAGCGGCAAAATGATCATTCCCAAATCTGACAGTTCCTATAAACTTTGCGACAAAGTTTACTAGAAGATTTAGGTTGCCTGTCATGTGTCGGGAACACCCGCTATCAACAATCCATAGTATGATTTGAATCACCTGCATCACAAGAAGACAATACAGATGGAGAGACGGTAACGGAGGAACCCGTTGGGTTAGTAGCACAGTTATTAGGCATCTTTGGTAACCAAGTAAAACTAGGTTTATTCTGAATCCAACGTTGGCAATTCCAACTAGATTCTGCTTTCTTCCTAGTAAAGGCACTAGGTGTTCAGATTGTTCTAGTAGGACCTATGGTCTTATCTACGGTAGTCTTAGAAACTACATTCGGCGGTTTTCCTAAAATGGACTTAGCAGCGGTAGTGAGCCTAGAGGAAAAACCAGTTGTATGTTTCTTCTTACGAGACAAAAGGGTTTTTGCAACACATTTTTTATGATTACCAGACAAAATACTTGTATGACAAAACACACAAGAAGCATAAAAAATAACATCATTCAAAACATTCAGAGTTTTAGCATTCGTTACATCAGAATTAGAATTACACGTTTTAAAGCTTGATTCTACTTTAGACATAAAATGCTTTTTATTCAGATTCCTAGCGTGAACTTCTACTTCTTGATCATTATGGGAGCTGCTCTTAGGTTTCCAGACACTAGTCTTCTTGTTAGTCTTGGATCTGCTAACCTTAGGAGAGGTGCCTAGTCTTGTAGAAGTCGAAGTATGTACATTAGTGGTCTGTGATGATGCTTTCTTAGGTATCTTATCTACTTTATGCATGCCTGGTTTAATCACATTCTTGTTTACAATTTCCCCTTTTTCAAGTGCTTTGATTTTCTCTCTCAACTCAATGATGATGTGTTTTTTTTGTTGAATTTTTGAGTCCAATTCTCGATTTAATCGAACAGTGTCATTTCTGTTTTTGCAAACTTTATCAATGTCCTTTTCATATTCAGAAATTTGATTTCTTAAAACAGCATTTTCTTTTTCAATCCCAGTTTTTGAAGCATGACTGTTTTGAAAGGACAAAGAATCTTGTTGGTTTTGAAGTTTAACTCAAAATCAAGACTCTGAGTTTGACACCATTGCAATTTTTTGTTGAGTTGGAAAATTTCTTTAGAAAAATTGTTTTCCACATCATCATTGACTTTTAGAAGTCTTTCATTTTCACGTTTCAAATTATCAATCTCAAATCTCAACATCTCAATATCAACAGAATGAGCATCAATAGTCATATTATTACAAGCCACAAAAATAGAATTCATAATCACAGAAATAACATCAGAACATAGAACATTCACCAAAATTCGATCTGCTTCTTATTTCAAAACTTTATTTTGACATGTTTGTTCTGAGATCTTATTTTCAGTTGATTCGAAAATGTTCATCATGGATGCAACTTCCGATTGAAGTTCTTGTTCCCAATGTGTGGCACAAAGTCGCAGGTGTTGAACGTGTGGCAAAAATTGTTGTTGAAAAACTTCTCTCTTTTCCTTTTCATAAGGAGAAAGAAAAGTAGAGACTTTTATTTCTGAGTTTCGTTCAATTGCGTCTTCCAAAAATTTTTATGTCTTCCATAAAAGTATTAAAATATCTAAGGACACGACATTGTTTTGGCAATGAGGCCACTAAACCTGGATTTGGTAAAGGGCCATTAACTTGTGCTACTTTGGTAACAGGTCCTACCTCAAAAGATGCATTCACTTCATTTAAAGACCATGTTGGTTCTGATTTTTCCTGTTACCGAACGAAGGTGTCACTAATATGAGGTATCCAAAAATAGTCATATTGTTTATGAAAATGGACTTGACTCATTTTAGATCGACTTTCATCCTCCTGTTCTATTTCCTCTTCACGATTGTAAACAACAACACGCATGAAAGAATCATCAAACAAATGTTCAGCACTATATAACTTCGGATTTTCCTTAAGTGCTTTATGTAAAAAACTTGGTTTGTCACTGCCAATAGCAAAGCCATATCCTTTGGGAGCTGGTTTGACCGTTAATTTTTGAATGGCTGTTATTGATTCACCATTTTTATACACTACGTTTTGAAATTCCTTAAGTTTGGATTCCAACGCAAGAATTTCCTCAAGATATGAATCAACACGTTTCCTTGAACTTTGTCGGTGTTCAGAAAAATTGTTTTGACAAGTGGACAACTCTGTTTTTGTTTTACTAAGTTCAGAGTGTAAAATGTCAACTTGTTTTTGAAAATCTAATTTTTCTTGTTCCTTTTGTAAAATTAATTCATTTTTGGAACCGGTTAATTCACGTACTTGATGTTCTAAATCTTGTGCTTTCACATAAGATTGTTGGAATGCAGCCTCAAAGCTTTTCTCCCATTTTTCTTTAGTTTCATAGTCTGAAAGTTGAAGCTTGTAGCACTCAAGATCCTTAGTTAACAATGTAACTTTTGCTTTTAGATTTCTATTTATCGCATTACACTTATCAATTTTGGATTTTTGTGCATCTAACTGTGTTTGGGTGGTCAAAAGCAAGGTCATGAGTTCTGGATCTGGACCAAGCGAAAGATCATTTTGTTCAAATTGATCATGAGTATCATCATCAAGAGGATCATCAAAGGAAACAACGGGGTTAATTTGATCTTCATCAAATGTAAAAACGGTGTTTATTTGGTCATCGACTTGAGAGGATAAGAATGAGTCATTTTGACCAAGATTTTCTTCAGCTGATGCAGATGCAGAGGGTGATACAATTTCATGAATAAGACGTTGTGAATTAGGTACCTGAGACAAGCCATCGGTATCATAAACCGGGCATGTGTCACCCATGTTCATTTCCTACATATTAGCCATCAACATCACAGCTGCATTGGCTTCTAGATCCTCCATGTCATCATCTGAGTAAGCATTAGCCATGAAGCTTTGCTCCTTCTCTGTGAGAGTGCCACGAGCTTCATCTTTAAGAGCAAGAAGAAGAGCTTCCTTGTGATATGCACTTCCTCTAGTCCTTGGCTTAGGGCATGCATTGGCTAAGTGACCTTTCCCGCCACAGTTGTAGCATTTGACCATGGAGTTACCAATCATAGTATTCCCTGTCTCAACAATTTCTGCCCTTCTCTGCGTGTTACCAACGTTGTTCCTACTACTGCCAGCTGCATTAAACCTCTCCCCACCTGAATATCCCATGGAGCTACCCGAACCATATCTCCTAGAAGCTCTGTTTTGAATCTCAACTTTGCCATCATTAACAACTGCCTGATTATGCATGTTGGAAGAGGAACGAAGTCTATTGTTAGACTTGTTGGAAAATTTGCTAAAAGCCCTTGCAATTAAAGCAAAACCTTCGTTCAACGAGTTGAACGCATCGTCCTCATCATTTTCGGCATTTGAGTAAAGCATGGAATCCGTGTTGTCATATGGGACTAGTTGATTATTCGCGTGTTGTAGGGATGCTTCATATGGGACGAGTTGACTTGAAGAAGGCTGTGGGGGATAAGCAGAGTAATTTGATGGTTGGACAAAACTCTGTGGTGGTTGTGGTGCAAAGTGAGACTGAGCCATCAAAGCAAGTGAGTTTGGAGTTGATGATGGTGTGTAGCCTCCACGAGCTGCTCTGTCTTTGTCAACCTCTGATTGGTGGTGCTTCAAATAATCATACAACAACCCATAAGAGGCGTTGTGTAGATTCTTAGCTTGGCAAACAAAAGTTACATACTTCTGCCAATCAGGTCCGAGACAACTTAGGAACTTGGTGTTTACTGCAATCCTGGGTAGTTTGATGTTGTGTCGGTCCAAGTCATTAATGATATTAGTGAACCGATGGTAGTAAGACTCTAAAGATTCCCCTGCTTCAATCGTAAACATGGTGTATTCCAGGTAGAACTTAGATTTCATATCCTCTTGATTTAACTCTGTTCCTTCAGTGAGAAGATGTACATGCTCCCACTTGTCTGTTGCAGTCTTTTGCGCATCGATACTTCGAAAGATAGGATTCAGAATTCCTTGAAGTATGTAAGACATTGCTAATTCATTAGCTTCCTGCTGATGTACCTGTTCTGTTATGAGCTGAGCAACAGGAATAGGAGTTGTAGTTGCTGCTCTTGGAGGAATGGCATTGGGATCGCCAGGAACCGTTGTAGTAGGTACTGGATATGGTCCTTCAATAATTACCTTTTTCAAATACTTACCATGGGGTTTCTTGAGTTCGATAAACCTGAGAAAGCGACTTGACCACTGCACGTAATTACCCGGAGTAAGCATTGGTGGTGTATCCAAAGATCCTACCTCGTGCCTGGATTGTTGACTGCTAATCGCTTCGCACATTTGGTCAAACCAGTGAGGTTGTTTTGGAGGTAGTTGGTAATTCTTCATCGGTTGTTGTTGAAGGAATTGTTGTTGAGGAACAATTTGGTGTTGCTGCATGAGGATGTGTGGTTGTTGATACTGTGGTTGAGGATACTGTTGTTGATACGGTTGTTGTTGTCGATACAGTTGTTGTTGATTGTGAAAGTAGTTGTAGTTTGGGGGTTGAGACATCTTGTTTTAACCTAAAGATGTTGGATCGTTTCAAGGAAATAGGAGTTGTGTTTGTTTGAAATTAAGTCCTTTCTCGAGTGTGCACAAAATGATTCCTGACTCGGAATGTTTGTGAGTTACTTGAAGTATTTAAGACTAACTCCAAAAAAAATAATCCTAGCTCAGAAAATTAAGGACTAACTTGGAAGATTTAACATTTCCTAACTCGGAAAATTTAAAATGTTCCTAACTCGGAAGATTTAAATATGTTCCTAACTCGGAAGATTTAAAATGTTCCTAACTCGGAAGATTTAAAATTTTCTTAACTCGGAAATGTTGAATCTTACTCAGAAATTGCAAGAGCTAACTCGGAAAACTTTCCTTGCTTGAAAATTTCCTAACTCGGAAATTCTGTGCACCTTACTCGAAAAAATCCAAATGTAATCCTTACTTGAAAATTTCCTAACTCGGAAACCTTACTTGAAGAATTCCTAACTCGGAATTTTCATAAACTAACTCACATAAATTATTCCTTGCTCGACAAATCACTTCTAACTCGAAGTAATATGTGTCTTACTAGGAAACTAGCTAGACAGATCCTTCTAACTCGAAGGAGTTATCTGACTAACTCGGAAAAACTCGTATGAACAGTAATCTGGTTCAACAAAAAAAAATTAAAACTCCCCTAAATCCTTGTTTAGCTCTGATGCCACTTGATAGGTCTCAATTTAATTACACGAGGTTACTTGATTAGAGAGAATATTAGAGAGAGAAAGAGAGGTAGGTTAAACACAAGAATAATGATAAAATGAATAATATTAACCAACAACCCCTTCCCTTCAATGGGAGGGGTATTTATAGTGTTTGACATGAATATGGGCGTTGCCCTAAATAGAAAACAAGTTAATGGGCCACGGCCCATGGGCCTTCTACACAGGCTGTAGCATAAAACTAACCCAAAGGCCTAAGCAACCTATTACATAACATGATTAATACTTCAATAATCTAAGACGAGTTCCCAACAAAGTTAACCTTACGTCTAGTCATTGATTGGTCTGTAGTTCCATCATTGGACTATAGGCATGTTAACGTGAGGTGTCATGAGCTTAGATGCAATAATCCCTTATAAATTATCTTTGGGTGCTTTGATTCCCACACGAGCTTGTATTCAAACCCCTTTCCAACTAAACCTACGAATTTCACTCAACCTTAGTGTTGACCTTTAAGCATGTTATCCTAGGTAACTGAGCACTTATGGCCTTACTACACGGAGTGACATTGGACTTGAGGACGTCCAAACCTGTTATCATTTACCTTCCTATTTCAAACGCGTGTCTTTGGGACCTGTCTTTTTGCAAAAGTCTCTCTTTTGCTGTAAAATCTTTGATAAATAAATGAATGATAACTCCTTTTCAAAAACGTCTCTTTTCGAGTCGTTTTCTATCATTATGACGATGTATCAGA